>JAIPMN010020544.1:0-14348 GCA_020650975.1 Apostichopus californicus | reverse complement strand
CCCCCCCCCCCCCCCTGCTTTCACGCAAACCTTTCGCTTTGGGATATAATTAGTAAAGTCAATCGAGCAGATCAAATGAAACGGATGAATGGAGTCTAATGGGAGTTGCTACGTGAGAGATTATACGTATAGAATTGGGCAGGATAGATCCACAGGCAAATCTAGGTTCAGGTGTTAGCATGAAATATGTAATCTATAAGTTCTCGTTGTATAGGAAGGAGGCTGACGTTAACTTCGTCAATGGACGTTTCGAAATTAAGAATCACCCGAGGATTAGTATAATCTTATTCGCATATTTCTTTGCGAATGGAGCGGGGTTTTGTTTTCCCTCTGGGCGGTCATTGACATGCCGGTTGGAATCGTTTTCATATATATATATAGTGCTATTACTTCATTTTCAACTTCAAGCACTTTGTAACGTTACATAAAACCTTACAGTGTCAGTTACTCATATCACCCTAAAATAGTAGTTACCTTAAGCCCTGTTCCACATTAGGTAAACCGAAATTGACTGGAATTTCAACCGCTAGCAATTCTTCCAAAGAGAAACCGAATAAGCTGAGGCGGTGGTCCGTGGAAGGATATTTCATAATTTCTATTTGTGTCAAAATTCTAGGAAAATTTTATTTCAAAATTTCCTCTACAAATTTCTCATTATTAATCTGAAACAAACTAAACTAGAAAGACCTCACCCCTCCCTTATAAAATCCTTGACATGCATTTGGCTCCTCCATAAAGTTCCATGCCCCTACCTAAATCAGTCGAGGAACTTTGAATTTGCACCACCCACCCACACCCCCTTCCACCCCCTACCTTAGAAATCTTGTGCATGTTCTTATCTTTCGCAAAACGTATGCCATCATGTTGGCTCATATACGCGGTACCTTCTATTACTGAATGTGGTCCCTCCCCTCCGTCACAACCCCCCCTCACCCACCCCCACCCCCCCCCCCACACACACGCAGCAAAAACGAGTTCCCTCCGCCCATCTTAAAAAGTTCTAACTAACCAGTTGATCGGATCTGTTTTAAAGATCGGTCAACTGCCAGAAGCCAATAAAAATCCACAGCAATAGAATAACAGACAAATATGATATGATATGAGATTATTGTTGGTAGATTGCTTTTTTTTTATTGACAAATTTCACAAAACATAACAAAACAATCAAGCAAACTAAAGACTATAGAATGAAGAATACTACCAAAAATAGAAATAAGTTACATACAAGGTGATACGACATTGCACATTCATATAAAGCCATCGTTATCTACAAATACTGCTCGGAAATAATCTTTGATAATCAATCATGCAAAATGAAAAACAAGAAGTATATATATATTTTTTTCTTCTTTTACTACTACTAATGTCTGAACACAACTTCTGAATACTTCAAGCAAAGGATTGAATATAAACATTACATTGCTAGAACTTAAAACAAATTACAAGAAAGGCCCTATACACGTGTAGCAAATTATTGTCTGCTTTGTTTTACGATTGTGTAAGATAAAGCTCGCTGTATTTTTAAATAGGAGATGGAAAAGCAACAGGGCATCCCCTAATCTTACAGACTGGTATTTAAACGCACTGCTCTCAGTGCACAAACACACACACATGCTGTAATTTATCAAATGTAAAACTTGGAATATCAGAACCTATCAGATATTTGAGAAATTCACATTTATGTTGTAGAATATAAAAAAAAAAAACATCAAACAGATTACATATTTCATACATTGTAACCCAAATATTAGAAATGACCTAGAGAAGAAATGACCTTCAAACTGCATTTTAATCCTAATGTCCACAAAATAGACAATCTTATGTAATGTTTTCCCTAAAACTGAGGTTAAACACAAAACCTGACCATAGGCCACATCCAGCCTATGAAAGATTTCAGTCTATGGTCCGTGAAATCATGCACTTATGGGGTCTGTAGGCCCTTACGGTCCTAGGGTTGACAATGCAACTGGCCTGAACAATAATCAATTTAGGTATAGTGTGATTTTGGTCCCCTCTGGATTTACTCTAAAAAATGCTTTACTGGACAGCGAAACTAATATCGATATGTCACAGTGATGTACTTCCACACGTCAATTCTGAAAATGTCGTATGCTACAGTACATCCACTCAGCTTTCTCAAAAAATTATATCTTACTTTAGTTTCAAAATAGAATAATACGAATCCTTCCATGATATCAACCAATGCATGAAAGGAACGCTTCATGAATATTCATGAACTACAGCTGGAAAAGAGTTTTCCCTGTATTGTGATAACAGTCAACATGTGTTTATAGTAGTAATGTACTTCTAGAGATGCTGTGCATCTACACCAAAAGTGCAATACTTCTAGTAGAATTGTACTTCTAGTACTACTGTTTTTCTGGTAGTACTGTAAGTACTACTGTACTACTAGTAATACTGTTCTCCTAGTAGAACTGTACTTCTAGTACCACTGTACTACTAGTAATACTTTTGTACTAGTAGAACTGTACTTTTAGTACTACTGTACATCTGGTAGCACTGAACTACTAGTACTACTGTAACTACTAGTAGAACTGTACTTTAAGTACTAGTTCTTCTGGTAGCACTGAACTACTAGTACTACTGGTACAACTGTACTACTAGTGCTACTGTACCTCTGGTACCACTGTACTACTAGTAATACTGTTGTACTAGTAGAACTGTACTTTTAGTACTACTGTTCTTCTGGTAGTACTGAACTACTAGTACTACTGGTATTACTGTACTACTAGTAGAATTGTACTTTGAGTACCACTGTTCTTCTGGTAGTACTGAATTACTAGTACTACTGTACTATTAGTCATACTATACTACTTTTAGAACTGTACTTTGAGTACTACTGTTCTTCTGGAGCACTGACCTACTGGTAATACTGTACTACTAGTAATTCTGTACTTTATATAAGAAAAATCTTGTTTCTATTAGTTTACCACTTTATCATTTTAACAAATCAAATCAAAGAGATATTTTTCAATTTCCTTATACACATTTATTTTTTGAGCATTAACTTGTTACTTTTTGAGCATAGTCCTGCCAAACTGAAGCTACTTGCTGCGTGGTGAGTATAGTCCTGTCACCAAGGAGTGTTTTTCATCTTTCCTGCTATGTGAGTAGCTTACCTACGGTTGACAGAGCATCACTCTGTCTTCTTCAGTGGAGCAGTGAATCAATAGCATTATTCATCTTGGCTTGCTTTCTGTTAACAAAACAGAAGGAAATTTTTACAAATCAAAATAAGAAACTCTTCTACAAAAAGAGTAAACAGCAAAATTGTCAAACATTATGACATCCTCCCTTTGGCTTCTAGTTTACCTCCAAAAATACCAAGCATCGATCTTTTTATGATTACAAATGGATTAACTAACATTAAGATTGTTATCTAGCAAGCAATAACAATAACTCCATTAGATTGTAATAAATTCATCACACAGACAGTTTTACTTACATTACAATGTTCATAAAATGTATTAACCCTATCCCTCGCCTCTTTCATGCCCCTTCCCCTCCCTCTACCATTCTTTTCCCACCCTTCTGTTCTTTCTCCTCTCTTCCTTGCCCATAATCCCTCTCTTCCTCAGCCTTCTCTTTGTTCCCATCTATGATCTTCTCTTCCCTTCCTATCTTTGATATTCTCTTCCCTTCCTATCGTTCCCCATTTCTCCATATCTCCCAATTCCTTCCTTCCTGCCTCCCTCTCTGTCTCCGTCCATCACTTCCCCTCCCCTCGTTCCCATCCCTGATCCCCTACTTCCCAATACTCCTTATCTCCCAATTCCTTCCTGCCTCCTCCATCACTCCATCACTTCCCTTCTCTTTTTTCCCATCCAAGAACTTCCCTCCCCTTCCACTCCTTCCCCTTTTCTCCTTTTCTCCTTATCTCCCAATTCCTTCCATCCTGCCTCCCTCTCTCTCCCACCCTCCATCACTTTCCTTCTCTTCGTTCCCATACCTGAACTTCCCTCCCCTTCCTCTCCTTCCCACTACTCCTTATCTCCCAATTCCTTCCTTCCTTCATGCCTCCCTCCCTCCCCCTCTCTCTCCCTCCCTCCATCACTTCCCTTCTCTTCGTTCCCATACCTGATCTTCCCTCCCCTTCCCACTACTCCTTATCTCCCAATTCCTTCCATCCTGCTCTCTCTCTCTCTCTCCCTCCATCACTTTTCCCTCTGTTCCATTTCTTCCTGCGCCTCCTTCCAACCCTCTTGGCATCAGACCTGTCCAACCAACATCAAGATTTTAAAGATAAGACTTTTTCTTGTTTGCGCTTAAAGGTTTCCATAGCAATACTGAGACCATGTAACCCTTTAACTATTCTCACTGAGTTAGGAAATTAAACTTAAAGGGGTGCCCTGTCCACCTCAGGGAGTTCTGATTACTATAATAAATAGCACATACTGTTTGGCAGTCTTTGGTCTCCCAGACGATGTCTTGGGACGTCCGCTTCTGGTTTTGGACGGTTTAAATCTCTGGTGGGCTCCTTCAGGGCTGTACACCAGAAAGACGTGAGAAAGGTCATGCTGTGTCAAGTCCTTGTCTCGGTCCTGCAGGTCGTTTGGCGTCTGTTTCCTCATGTTGTTACCGGTGTAAGCCACACATTTCTGAGTGAAGGGGGAAAAACGGAAGGTGTAAAAAGGGTCACGAGTAGCAAAATTTCTTCTGTTTTCGAAGCAAAGTAACTATTTAGAGGGATACTCAGGTCTGTGGCAGACGTGGATTGCTGAATGAAGAAATGATAAAGGAGTCCAGCATCTTGAGATCAAAACTAAATCCTCAAAGCATTTTAGTATGACCAACATATTCAAATTTGGTTGTATTTTGTGAACACAGCTGGCAACAACAGAGTGAATGTTGTAATCATGGCCAAATTAGCTGGAAATGTTTTATGGTTTGTTTTTCAATAGTATCAAACTCACTAATTCACAGAGGAAATAATTATGTAAAAAGTTACATTTTGATGAAATGCTAAATATGACGAACATTGACAGTTTAAACAGACATTCCATATGTATCAGGTAACAAGTACAAATCAACAAGAAAGATTACATTATAATAGCAACAAAAACAAGTTTGAGAACAGTTCCCATTATGACATCATAGACCACCCACTGTACTCCACTCCAGGTAAGAATCAAGAGCTTAGCCAATCAAAATTGGTCTCCGTTGAATCAATTTCATATCTCGAGTTAGGAACGGTTTGTAATATTTGTCTTTACCATATAAGCATCACATAGTTTGCCACCAGATCATAAAGTTTTATTATAAAATCGTATGTCTAACCATGCAAAGAAACAACAAAATTCTAAAATCATATCAATTCAGAAATAAATTGTGTCTCTCTGACTTGGATTACATTTCTTCCAAATAATTCAGAAGCAGAATTCTGATCAATTATACGGACGAAACAACATACAAAATTTTTCCTGTCAGATGATGAAAAATATGTCGGACCATTTGAGAAAGTGGCTGGTAATTTAAGTTTGGATGGATGTCAAATTGAGAAACAGTTGAAAGTTGCATTTACCAATTGACTCCTGCTACTTATTTAATCCTGTCTTTTTTCTATTCCTTATATTATCGTTCCTTCTTTCGTCTATTATCTTTGCTCGTATTTTTTGTTGTTGTAAACGGACATTACTAATAAAACCTCTCCTCTGCTCCTTCAGTCCTTCCCCATTTTCTTTGGATTGCATCGTCTCGATGTAAACTCAAACTTATTCCGATATTAACATATTTATGCAGACAGTTGAAGTTGAATATAATCTCAAGTCAGTAGGTTCCTCTTCTTCTCCTTTAATCGAGGTTAACCTTGAGAAACAGACACTTTAATCCATTTTTTTTTTTGTAGCCAAAACGATCGGAACAGACCTGTCGGGTGACATTTCGAACATCCTCGAGCTCCCAATTTAAATACTTGTCGAAGACCTTGCCTACCATCGTTAATGGTAATTATGTAAAGGAAGACAGTCGAGGGTGCCCCTGAATTCCAGCAGTTCAATAGCCTGAGTGACTGTCATCTTCAACTGACATTCTGTTCTTTTTAAAATCTTGAACATTAAAAGTCATACTTGTTATGTGAGCTGCCAACCTTGAATGTTTTACCGACAGAAACACCCACACAGACACACTTCAGTATGACGGAGAGACAGTTTGACATCCTGTAAGCATGACTGAAGTTGTGTCAATAACCTACATAAATAATCATCATGTCATTTTTTTTACCTCTTCTTATCGTTTCCAAAGTTTATTCATTATTCTTTATTAATATCCTGATATTCAGGACACGGCAATCCATATCGTCTGATATCCGATGATGATAAGAATACAACTTTGGACGTCATCGACTGGATTCATATCCAACGATATTAATATAGCCTCTTCTGGGTATACCGACACTTGTCAATATCCAATATATTGGTCGATATCTATTGTTAAGACTACCGTATAAAACCATAGCAGTGTGAACCACCAAATCTATAGCTTATGAATACTGTGTTAGCTATAAACAGCAATATTGATAGAATCCTAGATCAGCAAACACAATATTTGTCACTGATTGTTCTTCAAACGCTTTACCTACTGTAGGCTCATATAATATTCTTGTTGGTTTATCCTTGAAAACCTGATTCATTTGGAATGATTGCTTTACAGCTGTTAATGTTCTGTATACTAAGAATTTCATCTCAAACATTCTAGCAGGGAATAAAAATGTCATTTTCAGCTCTACTGCCCTGATGGGCATCACTGACCATGTTGTTGCCAGATGCATTAATTACCAAGAGAACTAAAAAACTTGGAAATGTTTCTTACCTATGTGTGATGCAAAGTGCTATGAGGATGTGGTCTTGAGCAAAAAATATTCCACCAATTTTGCTAATATTGCAATCAGCTTAAGCCACCAGAAGAGCCCTTTATAACACCTGCAACACTGAGCAGTTTACGACAGATTGTACACCGCAAAATGAACTTCAAAAAGATACGTCTGTCATGAAGTCCTAACGTCCATCATTTAATACCACCCCCAAAAAGGTAAGAAAAGGTCAAACATAAGCAGCAATTCTTCTTCTGGGAGGAAAAAATATAGCATGCTTAAAGTTAACCACCTTCTTGTATCTGGTCAACAACTTGACCAAATACAGTACATTGCTGAAGTAGTGCTCAATGGAACTTATGAATGGAAGATTACAATTGACAAAATTAAAGAGCACACTCGTAGATTGTTTAAATTACCAAATCAAGTTTAATTAAATAATTTATGAACCTGACTCTCTCCGTAACATTTTGTCATCCAGGCCCCCCCCCCCAAAAAAAAATTGACAAATTTCAATATAAGTTTAACTCTTTTTGCATCATTATTGGAAATTATGATACATTACTAGTCCTGTTTATGATCTTTATTGTTAAATACAGGCCTAGATTTTCAAAAGTTTAGAGACTTACTAAAGAAAAAATACAAACTAGTGCTGGATATCTACTAGCTGAAATGTAAAAATTTTGACTTCAAAGCACACATCAGTCATTTCTTGGAGCAGCTCATAATATTTGTTGATGATGATAAGCAGTAAATACAGGGCTTTATGTCAGGTACGGAAAATCCTTTGATTCTCTGAAAGAACTAATTCTCGTTTGTTTATTTTCTAAACTAAGTCTCACGGTAGAAACATGCAACATAGATACTACACTACATACTTTGTGTAATGCACACACCGACTGTTATACATCTAAATAAAATAAAACTGTTAGCAAACTGCTTATCCACTAGAGAGCCTGTGTAAGAGAATGTGTAAAAGTAAGTTGGCCTGATGTTTCGATCCTAGCAGGATCTTCTTCAGAGGCTAAATGACAAGTAACAGTAACAGAAGGGACAAAAACACGCACAGAAAACAGACAGGAATAATGAGCATGGTAAACACAAAGAGATAGATGTAAGGGGATTAGTAGACAAGGGATGGAGAGAAGAAAGAAAGAAACCAACAGGGGAAGAGGAGAGGTAGGAGATAAACAGTGGAGGGACAAAGAGAGGATTATACATCTTATATCTGTTATACATCTTGGCAATTCGTGCGACAATCAGTTGACTCTGCATAGCATAACTACAGTGATAGCCGACATAATTATTCCAAGTAACTTTCATGTTTTTTGTTTGTTTTATTTTAGTATCGTTTAGTACGGGTGTTTTTTATATTGTTGCTTTTGGCTTTAACATTTTTTGCCTTTTTGGTTCTATATATTTAATATTTTGGTTTGTTACTATTTGTTTTTAGGTTTTACATTTGTAAAGCGCTTTGGGCAGCTTTACTGATTACTGATTGCGCTATATAAATATTACTTATTATTATTATTACATAACAGACTAGCATGTACAAGACACACTATAAATTCAGCAAAGGTGTGATTAGGAAAAGACAGACAATGGAAAGATGATGATGACTCATATGACAGTTGGCTACATTAAAGAGGAAACCAGGTGTAATTTTTCATTTTTATCTAACCATGATCTGTTTCAAAGAAAGAATGACAATGTCACGAGAAGGAGACTAAATTATTTAATAGGAGAACATTCGAGTAGGAGACAGGACGGGAAGAAACTACAAATTTCTGCAGGAAGTGGCAAATGATAACGGACCTATAAAATTGTTATCTCTGTGGGAAACTTTCTTTAAAAAACAGACGGACAAAGATAAAAATGTTAATTGCACATTCTATAGAAGGAGAAAGAAGAGATTAGACATTAACTGGATGATGTGAGGAAGAAGGAGTTGGCAATTAAAAGATGAAACAGAGGGTAGATAATATTCCCGAAGTGTTTGAACGGATAAATGTGAGCGACAGCTCGACTCACCAGTTGCCATTCTCCAATGTCTTCATTCCAATGTACGTACTGCTCTATCATCTGTTGGAATTCTGGCGGTATGAAGCTGTCCATCGTAAGCATCTGTAGTCTTAATTCCTGGCTCAGCTGACGAATATTGTCAAGTAATCCTTCCATCTCTCGCTGATGTTCCTGTTGCATGTCTGCTACCTAACAAATACAACCAAAAACATCCAGAAAAAGGACCAAAGCACTTCATTGCAACACCACCACGACCTTAAGTTTGATTCATCTCTCAAGACATTGTATGATACTACATGTGATGCAGTATTTCTCAGGTAAGGGTTAACCCTTGGGGTTAACCCTAACCATAGGGTTTTCCTGGTTCCACAAGATACGTCATTCATTGGGCTGTATCATGCATGATGACATTGCTCGATATATTAAACTGAGTACAAAACGGTTCTCTTGAGAAATACTGTCATGTATGGATTGGCTGGCAACACTGTATTCATATTGAATATTCATATAACATGTAAATATATATAAATATTCAAACACAGTTCATTATTCTGCAATTTTCTATTTAGAGATCTATAACAAATAGAACTCACTTGCTATTTAACAAGTGAGTCGTCATCGTACACCATTTTAATGGTGCGTTGCAGAAAATTTTGTGTCCCACACATTTTAATGCTAACTCTTTGTTAGTTTTGCAACTGCAAAATGATCAAATGTAATTCCCTGCTTCTTGGCTGTAACAAGAGTAACATCCAGAGGTTGCAACGTATCCAAAACTGGTCGGCGAAACTTGTGTGTCAAGCTTTTAAGTATGATCATGCGACCCCTTATTTACATAAACTACATTGGCTTCCTGTCGAAGTGAGAATTATTTTGAAAGTTATGGTTCTAGTTTATAAGTGTTTAAGCAGTACCGCCCCCGCATACTTATGTGCTTGTCTCTCTCGTTACTGCTCTGGTAGATCAAGCTTATGCTCTGCTTCTGACACCACACTCCTCACTGAACCCAGTACCATCAGGACCCTCAAGTCAGCGGAGGGCAAATCTTTCTTTTTTGTTGCCCCATGCATGTGGAATAGCCTACCTGTTAGCATTAGGAGTTCTCCTTCTTTGTCCATTTTCAAGAAAGCTTTGAAGACTTATCTATATTCTAAGATTTAGCTTTCTTTTTGTAAAGCGCTACGATCTTGATGTAGCAGCGCTATATAAGTGTCTATTATGTATGTATGTATGATTTTTATCGTCTATTGTCTGGTTAAGTCATAAGTAATTTAGTAATAAACGGATGTTTCTTCAAGCACCTTTTCATTTCTTCATTTGACTAAGTACAGTACACTACACATAATACAGTTTTCAATTGGCTTTGTGTGTTGTTTGTAAGATCATTATTTGATCATTATTCCACATTAAGGTTACCATGGCAACTAAAAAACTAAGCCGCCAGAACTGTCAGTTTTTGAGCACAATGAAACACTGAAATAACAAATAAAGCCGACAAGATGTGCCGATTTCTCTCTATATCTGCACACACTCGACGGTATATATAATATGAATGTGGTCTTGACCAGGGGCGGACAATATTATATTTATCAATTAGACAATCCCGAACCCCCACACGCCCTCCACCACTTCTTCAAAATCTCTGGCTTCATTTCTATTAAAAATGGAGAACCACATATCTCCCGAAGAACAAAGAACCTTGAAACATGTTGACTGTTTGGAATAAAAAAAGAATGCCTCATCTACAGGCAAAGGGAAAGTTTCCAAGTCACAAACGGGAGTGAAAACCTCCCCCGAACCTCACCTCTGACTTGGCGCTCATCAACATTGTCCAGACCTTCTTCAATTTCTTGGTCTTCCCTGCTGCCTCTTCCTGTAAATTGACATATTTCTCCTCGATGTCTATCCTCTCGGCTTCTTTCTCTTCCAGTTCCCTCTTCAACGCTTCCTGTTTCTTCTGCCTCTCGTCCAGCTCTCTGGCAGATTCATCCAGCAGCTTCTCTTGATCCTCCATCTTTTGGAGTAGGTCCACCCCTCCGACGATGACCTTCTTCTCGATCGCCTGGAGTTTTTCTTCCAAGGCATTGTGTTCCTCTCTGTGCAAAGAGTGGAATATACTTAGTTAATGCTATGAAACAGTTCTTTCAAAACAAATGGGTTGCCTCTGCTTCGATAACTTCTCTTGCCATCAAATAGCTGCAAATACACTTTGACAGAGGCTGTATTGTTAACATATAGCTGCGTTGATCATCTAGTATCTTAAGAAAGTACTCTCAAAACATACTACACAGCAGCATCGACAAACTATCCACAGATTATGTGCTGCGCATCAGTCTAGCCAACCTTGTATATTAGGATGGAAGAAAGAGTTGTACCAGCTAAGAGCATAACTATTGATTCTCCATCAAAAATGCTTCATGATTTCAACCATGATATTGCACTCTTAACTTGGAGTGAAATTTGATGAGAAGCCCAATAAAGTTAATTAAACGTATGAAACAAGCTTCCTTGAATTTGAAACTTAAAAAAGAGAGATATGCATTGTGATGAACGACCAACCGATCGATCAATTTATCATACAAACCAATAACAAATCAATTTAATGTCTGTGCAGTGTCACTTTCTGTTTATGAATGTCTGGATATCAAACTGCCAAAACCTCTGCACAAAGTTTAACCTTGTCTAATTTAAGAGCTTATTTGGCAAATGATGTTCTTCCTTCTGAACTGACAGACCAGCTTAGTTCTGTGTGGTCCATTTCAAGGCTACTAAGTTTGTTGTTACTTCACTGACTTCCTTGATTCGGTCTGGTTCGTTTAATTGCTAATGACTTATTTAGATGGTGTTAATTATGTTCCTTAAGACTTGTGCAGACTAAATTTAGGTCTGACTGTAATAACTTTTTATTTGAATTCACTGACTTCCTTTAATTCGGTCTAGTTCGTTAAGTTGCTAACGACTTATTTAGATGGTATTCTTTATTATGTTCCTTATGGCTTCTGCAGTCATAATTGAGTTATGACTGTAAAAGCTATCTGTTTACTTAACTGACTACTTTAGTTCTGTCTAATTTGTCTAATCAATTCTGTTTGACATATATACCGTGTAATGAACTCTGTGCGGTTCACAAAAAGGCGGGTGATTTGTTTCATCAGCCTAACTATTGCTCCATTCACAAAAGAGTAGAATCGATACATTTACCTCCATACTGTTCATCTATGGCTTAATTAATTTGTTCAGTGAGACTAAACATTACTATTTTTAGACTTGCACAGACTTACTCATTTTCCAGATTATTGAAACTAAATTATTTTTGAACTTCAGTTTTCATATTTCTTCCATTAGACATTGTTCAGACTTATGATCTGTTTCTTTCATCAGCTTTCTTCTTTATCGATAGATTTTTGCAATTTTCATTTTTCAGACTGGTGCAGATCTAAACAGACTTACTTGGCTCTGTGTAGTTCACTCTCTCTTCTCTCCGACTCTACTTATTTATACCATAGATTTTTCAATTTCATGCAGACCTAAACAGACTTACTTGGCTCTGTGTAGTTCACTCTCCCGTCTCTACTTATTTATACCATAGATTTTCAATTTCATGCAGACCTCAACAGACTTACTTGGCTCTGTGTAGTTCACTCACTCGTCTCTCCAACTCTACTTATTTATACCATAGATTTTTCAATTTCATTCTTCAGACTTGTGCAGACCTAAACAGACTTACTTGGCTCTGTGTAGTTCACTCTCTCGTCTCTCCAACTCTACTTGCACTTTATTTTTCTCCTCAGATTCCATGTCCTTCTTCTCCTCCAAGGCTTTTCTTTCTTCGTCAATTTTCCTCTGCATTTCTTCCATCTTCTCAGTGGATAGCCCCTTGTGCCCTAAAGAACGAAAGCCACTTAAGCTAATCATCTCCCATTATCAAACTACCAAAATGGCTTCACGTCATAGCATCAACACTACAAGGTTACTCGCATGTAAAGGGTTTCATGTCAAGGTCATAGCACAACACTACACGGTTACTCGCATGTTAAGGGTTTCACGTCAAGGTCATAGCACAACACTACACGGTTACTCGCATGTAAAGGGTTTCACGTCAAGGTCATAGCATCAACACTACAAGGTTACTCGCATGTAAAGGGGTTTCACGTCAAGGTCATAGCATCAACAATACAAGGTTACTTGCATGTAAAGGGGTTTCACGTCAAGGTCATAGCATCAACAATACAAGGTTACTTACATGTAAAGGGGTTTCATGTCAAGGTCATTGCAAAACACTACAAGGTTACTTGCATGTAAAGGGGTTTCACGTCAAGGTCATAGCATCAACAATACAAGGTTACTTACATGTAAAGGGGTTTCATGTCAAGGTCATAGCATCAACAATACAAGGTTACTTACATGTAAAGGGGTTTCATGTCAAGGTCATAGCACAACACTACAAGGTTACTCGCATGTAAAGGGTTTCACGTCAAGGTCATAGCATCAACACTACAAGGTTACTCGCATGTAAAGGGGTTTCACGTCAAGGTCATAGCATCAACAATACAAGGTTACTTGCATGTAAAGGGGTTTCACGTCAAGGTCATAGCATCAACAATACAAGGTTACTTACATGTAAAGGGGTTTCATGTCAAGGTCATTGCAAAACACTACAAGGTTACTTGCATGTAAAGGGGTTTCATGTCAAGGTCATAGCATCAACAATACAAGGTTACTTACATGTAAAGGGGTTTCATGTCAAGGTCATTGCAAAACACTACAAGGTTACTTGCATGTAAAGGGGTTTCACGTCAAGGTCATAGCATCAACAATACAAGGTTACTTACATGTAAAGGGGTTTCATGTCATGATCATAGCATCAACACTGCAAGGCTACTCGCATGTAAAGGGTTTCACGTCAAGGTCATAGCACAACACTACACGGTTACTCGTATGTAAAGGCTTTCACGTCAAGGTCATAGCATCATCAAATTCAATACAAGGTTACTTGCATGTAAAGGGGTTTCACGTCAAGGTCATAGCATCAACAATACAAGGTTACTTACATGTAAAGGGGTTTCACGTCAAGGTCATTGCAAAACACTACAAGGTTACTTGCATGTAAAGGGGTTCACGTGAAGGTCATAGCACAAAACTACAAAGTTACTCGTATGTAATGGGGTTTCACGTCAAGGTCATAGCACAACACTACAAGATTATCATGGGAGTAGGGAACTATGCATAAAACAAGTACACAAGTGACATGTCATATATTACTGACAAGATTGAAAAGCATAAGTGATGGAGGAGAAGGGGGGGTGGGGGATATCTCCCAACATGTCTGTTACGGTTGTGTCATTAACTGTTGCTATGAAGATATTCAGCATGGACGGCATTTTATCAATACCAAATATGAAATCGTTCTGACTGGGGTACTCTTTGCAAGCTATGAGAAAACAACAGCCAGGTTTTGATTGTAACACAACAGCGACATAAGTGTATTTTGGGGGAA
>JAIPMN010020542.1:3579-22834 GCA_020650975.1 Apostichopus californicus | reverse complement strand
GTAAGGTGGGTTTTTCATCCAAGAGCAATCTACGGTTTTCCCATCTGAAATGACTTTCTAAATTGAAAAGATTCCAAATTTGAGTTAAATTGTTGAATTGGAAGCCACCAGACGTGTAAGTTGTAATCCATAAGCCCTTGCAGATTTCTCCCACATTTGTGGTCGTTTAAGCGTCGTAAAAATAACTGTTTGATTATTATTATTATTATGAACTTCTGTTTTCTGAATTTCAAAGTACGAATTTGATATGTATACTTAAAAATGATTTGTTTACTTGATTTTATTGTTTACTTTCTTATGCTTTCATTGTCATATACGCGACTTATGCGCCTTTTCGATTGCCCTGTAAAATAGACAGAGATATGTTGCAGCGCCGAAGGCACCAGGTACTTGATTTCTTACTGAAAGTGAACCCTTGCTGTTTGCCATATATTAGGATTTTATTTTTCATGATTTGACCACAGAGATGAGGTACATGTCAACTGCAAATAAATTTTGATATATCAGAATGATGCGTCCATTCTTTCCTGCATCCCTCTATCTTGTTAGAAACAATACTTCCGTGTCATTCAATTCAAATTTACATACAAATTTTGTCTGCATTCTTGTTTTATCCTATTCTTGCAGTTCCTTTTCTGTATTACGAAAAATATTATTTTGATTGCCATCTTAGAAATACGGCGAAGCGTTTCACAAAACGAACAGCCGAGTGGAAATAAATACTGGCAGGTTTACTCCACGCAAGTTGGCTCCATCATTAAGTGTAAACCAGAGCCGTATATATACGGCTCTGGTGTAAACGAACGCTCTGCAAGAAATCGTGTTGTCAAAATGCGCACGTGTACAGGCTATACGTGATTGTGTGTAAAATGTATAGGAGTCATCAATCTAGCGCTTTTGGCGCTATACAACATCATTGAGAATAAGTTCTTTCACAGTATGTCAGTTTACTTAATGTTTAACGTTAATCTCAGAAATGTTTACAAAAATTAAAATTGTATGTGCAGTTCATTTGTATTTGTCTTTATTCTTGTTTTTGTAACATTTATTATGTGAAGGAAAGGCAATGGAAAGGGTTGTGCCATCTTAGAAAAAATATTTTAACATTATAACACAATAATTACAGCAAAAATAAGAAAGAAGAAGGAACGCAAGTTTTTGAAAAATCTATTAGTTTTTTGTCTTGAATTCCAAAAATAAGATTTTCAATGGCATAAATATGTGATATGTTTATACACCTACTGAAAGACAAAATGTTTGGAGTTTATAAAAAAATTACAGCCACAATTTTGCAAAGGGTGGCAGGAAGAATGTTTGAAAACAAATATCTTATACCATCTTGGACATGATACAGAGCTCCCAACTGACCCGCATTTCGCGGGTTGGACCCGCATTCTAACACGCTGACCTGTGCAAGCGTCCGAAAAACCCGCATTGTAATTGTCAAGTATACATAAAAAACACTGCATCAAATTTTGACTTAGCAACCATCATTTCTTTAGCATTTAGCATAATAGAGTATAAAACCTCCTTTACAGCATCATTTGAACCTCAAATTAGCCTATATTTCTTTTCATCGGGGCGAGCAGCGAACATTTTCATGCCACGGGAAAGAATGAATTATCACCTACTATTTAATTTATTGATGTTACACACAAAAAAAATGCATATTTCTCAGAAAATTTTGGGTGACAAAAGCATTTCTAAGTGCCACCATTTTACATGTAGGCATCACCAGGATTCCAAAAAAATTCAAAAGGGGGACACCCCCTCCCCTTATACCCCTCCCCCAGGACGGCGATTCGTGGTATGGACCAGCATTTGCCTTCTCAAGAGTTGGGAGCTATGTGATACCAACATAATAGGGAGAATGCTGCATGGGAGATGGAAAGAAGACTGAAATCCATAAAAACAAAGGTCTTAATAAGATTCCCTCAAGCAGCCAAATATATTGTCCATGCAGAATGAGGTTAAAGGGTGTGAAGACCCGCGCAAAAAGAAACGTCTAATGCCGGTAATCTGACCTAGTTTTGAATGAGGTGTAACAGAAGTGTTTGACACCACCATCGATCCCAGAAAATACACACACAGCGTGATACCGTCGGTAATTAGACATTAGTGTACAGTCAGCTGCGGTCAATACCCACAGCACAGTATACAAACGATACAGTGATGGACATCTCAGGTCCAGCTAAAGATAACAATTAGGTATCACGTTTCATTACGGTCTGCATTTTGTAGCGACACGGAAAAAAACGTCACTTGCAAGCAACAGAAAGTTAACTTTTTCAGATGGCCGCACCCGGTTCGGGGTGAGTCTTCAATGCCTTTAAGAAAATTTAACAACTTGAAAAAAAGGATTCGAATCAAAGTGCATTTCTATGCTGTTGCAATTGTTAGGAATGAAAGTAAATTTTGGTACTGCAGACAACAATTTGTTGACTGGTAGCATCCGTCTCTGACTGATGGCATCAGATTCTGGGTGAGCAGATTTTTTGTTGTTGTCGAGGATATCATATCGCACGATAGTGGAATATGCATTTTTGATAATGCAGTAGTTGTGCGTCTAAGTGCATAGTAAGTAAGTTATGGATGAAATTATATAAATGAAGTTAAGAAACATATATACCTTATATTGAATATTATATTCAATTGCATAGAAATTATGAGGCAAGGAAGACTTTTTAACCCTGTTAGAATATAATACTGGGACAGATCCAGAATTTTATAATGAAAAATTGTGGATCTGAGGTCATTACAGTATACCCCTATGTATGGGAGAAATTCCCCCAGAAACCAGAAGAAAAAAATTTGGGGGCTGATGTGAAATGGTACATTTATGAGGCATTATTAAGGCTATATAAGTTAGGTCTTCACGGAAGGTTGTGCTAACCGCTACTTTTAAATTGTTTTGGTTTGTTGAGAAGGGAGGTGTGCACCCCTACCTTACCCCTGTATCCCCACCTTCAATTAACATGTAGTAATGATCATAACATATCCTTACTTAGCTCTACTAAATATGAAATAATTCAAAGAAACACAATTGCTGGATAACACCCAAGCAGGTACATTACAGGATTCAATGTTTTGATCCTCGAAGGATCTTAGCATGTTTGCTGTTGGCTAGGTTCCAGTAGGATACAATTGACCGGCTTCAGTTGATGCTACGCAGATATATGACATAATTAATGCAGCTGAATGCATGCTTCAGTTTGGACTTTCCCCTCTTTTTTGTCTTTTTGTAAGTGCTGCTCTTTTCAAAAACTTGAAAAGCAATCCACCTGAAGCACACCTTCTATGGATATAATAATGCAACATAGACAGGTACTATACAAATGTGTGTTTGCAGGTACTGTTCTCAGAACTTATACAGTATGTGTTATAGGGAAATTAGGGCCATTACATGAATCTAACATTGTACCATATACATATAGAAAATAATGGCCATGCTTGTTTTCCAAGTACTTTTCAGTGTTGAAGTACTCAAAGAGTACCCAGTACTTGAGTAGTACTCGGCAGTACTCGAAAAGTACTTGGTAGTACTCAGGTACTTTCTGAAAGTATCCGGTTCTTGCACCCGATGGAAAGTACTTGAACGGTTAAGTACTCGTACTGAACCTTCAGCATGCGGACTCAAATGCTAAAGGACTAATTCTTGTACTCGATTTAAAGCGGGGCAGGTACTACACTAGAAACACCTAGCTGTGTAAAACTGACACTACGTCGTTACAACATTACATGATCCATTTGGTATTCTATTGTTTTAGCCTATAATAGTACTATATTCCTATAAGGCTCTACCTTGGTAGTATCATATGTGTAGGCTAGTGTAATTACCATTGTACATATAGGCCATACCAAGATGAAAAGTGCATCAAAAATGATATATTCTGTTAACGTACGGAACAATCAGTTTTGCATGATTGGCATTATGACTACTAATCTAGCTCTCCTGTGTAAACATCCACAAGTTGCTTGCTACTGTCACTTTAGCA
Organism: Apostichopus californicus; assembly: GCA_020650975.1. NCBI lineage: Eukaryota > Metazoa > Echinodermata > Holothuroidea > Aspidochirotida > Stichopodidae > Apostichopus > Apostichopus californicus. The sequence goes on along the minus strand of JAIPMN010020542.1, from coordinate 18,839 downwards.
TTCCAAATATAAAAAATTCAAGCAAGGTCGTCACATTTTACTGATTCATGATCATAAGGGACCAGCAATAAGAATACTATTTATTTTTATTGCATATTTTAATGAATCAAAAAGTACTCAAGAAAGTATTCGGTTGATAAAATACTTGTGATTGGTACTCTGATTCTAAAATTCTGTACTCAGACACTGGTACTCAGTATTCAGTTCCTAAAAAGGCAGCACTTGGACACTGGTACTAATACTAAAGTAACCAGTAGTAGTCGGAAGTACTTGTATCATAGTAGTTCATACACTGGTATTAACACCCAAGTACTCAGAAGTACTCGGATAATTCACTGGTACTTTTCCCAAAGTCTAATGACAATCACTTATATTAACGGAATTTAACATGTGCTATTGGGAACCATTACATGATAACCTTAGCTTCATTAAGGTGCAACAACAACATGAGTAAATTTATATTTACCGTATTTATTTTGTTAAGTACTGTGCCGAGACGGCATCCCAACGTTATTCCTCTCGTGCTTGCAAAGAGCCATATTAAAGACGTCAATAAGAATTTTTGCATTTTATATTGACAACCAGGTAATGTTATTACTACATCCAACCTGAATTTAAACCATACCAAAGTCATTCTTACATGTATTGACAAGAACTGGTTGGAAGTATGGCAACATAACAACAGATGCCAGTACTACTTTATGACTGTTTGTTTTATGAAGCTCAAACTTGTAATACTGCTTGCCTAAATGAGTTTTCCAATCCTCTGTTATTGAAGGAAATGTAACAAGATATGTAACTTGGAAAAGAGCAGAGACAATTTATGGCTAGAACAGGATTCTAAGCAGTGGCCTCGTGGTTACGAGCCCAGTGCTTTACCACACTGAGCTATCCAGCCTGTAGTTGATGGTGATTGCTATGTTAGCCATTCCTTTGCCAATGTAGCTTTAAACTTGTTTCAATTATTGATAGCAATTGTGTTCCCAACGCTTGTTTTTTATCTTAAATATTAGTCTGTTATCTTTGACGTTGAAAGTCCATGCACTTGGAATGTCTGTTTGACAGCCTCATATCAACTAAAGTTGTTTTAATTAATTAATGTTTCCTTTCCCCCCTTGGAATGTACATTAATATCACAAATATAAAGTAACAAAACCACATAGACAAACAAAACGAAGACATTATATGATGATGATATCACTTATATGGAAGTTGCTACACATATGTTAATTTGTTTGGTTACTGTAAGATTCTTTTGTTTATTTACAATTATATACTTTTTTCATTTTTTTTTAAACTCAATTTGTTATTTCATCTACATAACTCACCTTCATTCAACAAGATATGCTATTGTAATATCAACTTTTACCGGTTCACAGACGCATCTTCCAGCAAACATTTGAAGCCGATTGATATCAATTCTGCTACCACATAACACCAGATCAACTACTGACAGATCACAATTAATTGCAGTCCCCAAGCGCCCCTCCACCACTCACCACCTGACCAATGTTATTATTATGTTACAGTGCTACCTATTAAACCTAAACTCACTGTCACACGGGAAATCCCCAGAAAGTCGACGGTTTTCCGTTAATGTCTCTTTCTCGTTTGACGAAAGACGTGAAGGAAGACACGCAATTACCGATGAAGAAGTCGGCTTGACCGAGTATCATTAGATCCATTTGAGGTAGATGGGGGTCCAAATGATGAACTTTGACCTAGGAAAGGGATATAATATATAATACCACTGTGGGTGCTGGATTCAAGAGCAAGGATAAGTCACACAATAAGTTCACTGTGTATCCGAATATTTACCTCTAACCTGTAGCTTATCGTCCCTGTTTATTAATTGTATTTTAAGGTCTTTTTGTTGTTGTTATTTTGTGTCAACATTATTGATGATTGACAGAGTTGTAATGACTTTCTTCATCCACAGTTAAAATTGTGTCATGGTCTATGAAAATCCTCAAACTTGTGCCAAATTTCATAGCTTATAGCAGGAAGTGGCTGGCATACAGAATGTCATCTCACTTTTTCTTGAGCAGAGATACAGTGGATCGTAGGATCTTTCAAAACTCACCTTTAACAGTGGCATGTGTAAATGGGGCCTGGGGGCCATGCTCCTCCCCCCCACCCCCCACTGCCATCATCAGCAGGGGGAAATCTTCTTTCTTCTTCTTTTCAAAATTCAAAGTACTTATTAGCACAACTTTTGAGTATTGACGTAATTTGAAGTCTAAAATATGCCTCCCAATGAAACCATTTAACATTTTTTTTTGTGGGGTAATACCCCAGAAATCCCTACAAGCCACACCACTCAGTTTGCAAACTTTTTGATCCACCTACAGCACTTCCATGAAGATGCAAGGCCCTACTAAAATCAGTCTGGGTCAAATTTGGAAGTTGAAAACCCCAACCTTTTGAAATCACTGACCTTCAAGGGCTCCAGAGCTTCAGATAGTTCTTGGAAGTAGGATAATTGATCCGTGGCTATGTATAAATGACCGACGGCATATTTCTGTACCGCCTCGGTCGTCTGCTTCACCACGTCTTCGGCAGTGGGGTAGCACATCTCTCGGAAAACCTTCTCTCCTCTCGAGAGGCACTGGGAGGATGCCATGAATGAGGGAGAGTCGACAGCATGTTTGCAAGTTGAAATCTGGAAGACAGTCACATGAAAAATAATAAAAAATGTTTTTAAAAGGTAAGAAAAATGTAATCAACGTTCATCCAACAAATCAGCTGGGTGGTTTGAACAGAAATAAAATTGACAGCAGCCCAGAAAGCTAGATAGGACACTTCTGCTTTGTTATTCACAAAACAATTAAAAAGCATATTTCGATATTTCTTTTTCATTTCTTTTTTAAGACCGGTGAAAAGCATAAGATAGCAGAGAAATGTAATGCCCATCTCTTACGTTTATCATTTTACTATTATTATCATACACCTGTGCGTGTGATGAAATCTCTCCTCCAACCCTCTCCCCACACCCTGCCCCCATCTCACAACCATTTTTGAAGAATAGTGAATACAGTGGCCAGTACTGGCCACATTGCTCACTAGTGCATTAGTTTAAAACACTTTTTGGAGTTGATTTTTGACAAATTGTTTTATGTCATTTTATGCATAAATGACAATCTAACTTCATATCAATGGCTAGCTAGTGAAGTATCACTTCCAGAAATGAGTCCAAAAATTATTTTGAGAATCGTCCAATTTCGCAATTAACATGACATTCATACCAATACGAAGAGTATCTACGCCACGAAATATTTCAACTGAATCAAATCATGTGTTACTTGCATTTTGAACGCTCGTAGAGAATAAAAGCGTGTCATGCTCTTATTCTGATTAATTCTTGGTGGCAAAAGGAAAAAGAAAGGGAACGTGGTATTTAGAATTGAAAGTGAATGTCTTAACAGAACATTTCTTTTACCCAGTCTTGTCCTGTCCTCAGATGGATCCCGACAAATTTGTTGTCGCCGCGGAATAACCGAGCCATCTCATCTTCCGCCTTGGCAAACAGCTGCGGGTTCCACTTAAAGTATTTCTGAATCTGTCTGTTACCGACAGCCATAGGGAAAGTTGCTGGAGCACCACGGAATGCAATAACTGGATGCTCGGATGCAGGGTACCTGTAAAAAGGAGATTAAAAAAAAATAATAATAACTCACAGTTGGAGGCATAATATCTTCCTTCATCTAGAAGTAGTCTTAATTCCTGTTATTGATACCTGATGTGATCTCTCATAACCCAAAGTGACCGCATTCTTGTGATAACATGTACAGTAACCTCAGTGCACAGCCACAACCCTTTGATCACACACATTACCGTAGTAATACCTATAGCGGACCAAAAGTGATCAAGCATTTATAATCCAAGTGATAACCATGACCTTGGGATCATTCCCATACTAGCTATCATATCTTACTCCATACGATAACTTTATTACCCTAGTCATCACTAGTAGTGTAGTACCCTAATGATCACACGTTACTCCTAGTGAGTACCATTGATCACCCATTACTGCAATGACCTTAACAGTATCCATTACCGTTGTAATTATCATACTCCAGCATCCACTGTTTACATTATTGATGACCAAGTACCAAAGTGATCACTCAGTACACAAACAATACTAGTGTCCAAGTGATTATCAAACACTGTTTATAGGAGTATATCCTAATGATCACTCAGTATGCACATGACCACACAATCCCCCTAGTGATCACCCATTATGACAACCCATTATGTACAAGTCACCGTGGTGATCATCATACTCAGAGACTACCAAGTTTACATGTGTCATCACCATTATACTCTGCTGGTCACAGTTTACATTAGTGATAACTCGTGTACCAAAGTGATCACTCAGTACACAGACAATCACACAGTGCCCTAGTGACCGTTTTACTCTGGTGGTCAGTTTACACTAGTGATAACCTAGTACCAAAGTGATCACTCAGTACACAGACAATCACACAGTGCCCTAGTGACCATTATACTCTGGTGGTCAGTTTACACTAGTGATAACCTAGTACCAAAGTGATCACTCAGTACACAGACAATCACACAGTGCCCTAGTGACCGTTTTACTCTGGTGGTCAGTTTACACTAGTGATAGCCTAGTACCAAAGTGATCATTCAGTACACAGACAATCACACAGTGTCCTAGTGACCATTATACTCTGGTGGTCAGTTTACATTAGTGATAACCTAGTACCAAAGTGATCATTCAGTACACAGACAATCACAGTGCCCTAGTGACCGTTTTACTCTGGTGGTCAGTTTACATTAGTGATAACTTAGTACCAAAGTGATCATTCAGTACACAGACAATCACACAGTGACCTAGTGACCATTATAATCTGGTGGTCAGTTTACATTAGTGATAACTTAGTACCAAAGTCATCAATGAGGACACAAATGATCACACAGTGACCTAGTGACCTTTATACTCTAGTGATCACAACTTACATCAGTGATCACCTATTAGGCTATTACCTTATTGATCCCCCGGTCTGCAAATAACTACACGCACAGTACCTAGTGTTCAACCACTTCCACCATTACCCGAGTACCCTGGAAATTACCCATAATAATCCTGTTAGGAATACATTCAGTTAACTTACTTCTGATCCCACTCTGACTTCAGCCAGGTCATCCTGTCTGCATTTGTGATGTCTGCCTGGTTCATAATCCCAAACTTGATATATTCATCAAAGTCAATGTGGAAACCGTCCCAAAATGGACCGAATGGATTTCCTAAATTGACCATAAGAAAGATTTCCTCTAGTAAGTCGGAATGGGTAGTATAGAAACATCTTAAAAAGTAGAGATCAGATTGGAATCACCAGTGAGGTCTTGTTGAAAGGCATACTACTTGGATCAAAGCTCCCGAACGTATGAAGTTAGGTCAAAACGGCCAAAAGCAATGTTTACTACGCCAAATATAGAAGTGAATGGTAACTGTGTTGACAACACTAACAGATATACTACCCATCTAACAATCCAACGATAAGTTTCATTTATATTAGCTTTACAGGTCTGTTTTCATTTAAATAAATGACACAATGGAAGTACAGGACTTGTAACCATGAGTTCATTGCTTCAAAGCCTGCGGTAGCAAATACTGTTTTTGCTTGTTTCCAATTTTCATTTAGAATATTTTGAAAGAATAGGTCACAGGGTTTGACATCATGAAAACCGAATTTTATTTTGGTACATAAATTCTCACTAATATGAAAAAGTTGCTGAGAGAATGTTTCAAACTTGTATTTACTTAATAATTTTACTCCCTAACTACTCAATTAATATGTCTTTGTTTGATCATTCCTCAACATACTTTGAGTAATGCTCGGGATACGGATTGGAAACAGCAGCTAACACCAAAATCAGCGAACTCTACATAGTTGTAGAAAAAGTGATCACCTTTACAGTAAATACAAGTTCATTTATGTTTGAGGTTAATCACCAAAGCAAGTTTTCTTGACTTACTTTATTTAACCCTCCTCACATGGAAATAAATAGATGTGAATGTCAGAAACTCCCTAAAAGAATCCCACTTGGAAATATGGTAGTAGTAAAGTCCAGCATTCCAAACATTTAGGAGTAGTTCTCAGTACTACTAGTACAAATGAAACTGAAGCTGAAATTTCTGGTAATGATGTTAGGACCCTGTGCCTCCACCATCTGACCCTATCGCCCACACCCACCCCATAATAAAATATATGTAATATCTTATTTTAATAGTGATCCATTTTACCCTATCGCCCATACCCACCCCATAATAAAAGTTAAGCAACATCTTATATTAATATTGATTTCTTTAATGCAACACTAACCATTCTTCATTTGACATTCGTTGGGGGAATTTTGGGGCAGCCAGCAGTACCCTCTCCTCTCTCCAACCGGCCATTTTGTGTCTCCAAAATGTTTCATAAAATCTTCCATGGTGATCACCTTGTGGAAATGGGTGAACGGTTCGATTTGAAACCAATCGGATAATGGGACATTAATCTGCGTGAAACAGGAAAAGAAAGACCAGATTGGAGATGAAGTTGTCCAGGCTAGACTATTTCTTTAAGAGGTGTTTTGCTCTAGGAAATGCTCAACAGAAGCTCTTTAAGCTCTTTAAGTTGTTGTTGATATACAGTATTTTAAGAAAATTATGTAACAAGATAGTTCCCATTCTTGAATAGTGAAGTTTCATAGCAAATAAATAAACGTGGGAAATTTTGAACCGATTCAATTTCATTATGTAAATTACTCATTCATACAAATTAAATTGGCTAAAAATTTTCCAGAGCATTTTAGTATCAATCGCATTGATAAGTCGCAATCTTGTTTGCCTTCATTCTCAGGTTGTTGACTAAACAAACAAGAAAAAACTCCAAATCCTATAAGGGAAAAAAACCTACAAGCTCCTACTGCCTACCATGCACAAACACTTCCTTTAAAATAAGTCTGTAATGTTTGGGTGTGTTTCGTTTAAAGCAAGAATACTGTTGTTCAAGGAAAATAATATTCAATTAAATATCCCATCTCTTTACTGTAAGCTACAGTGCCAAATTGGTTAAGCTGTGTTTAAATGTTATTTTTGTTTTTTTAAATTTACATTTGACACTTTGCCCTCTTCCCACAAGTATATATATATATGGAAAACATTGAGCATCTTTTTTATGACTTATGACATGTCTGATAAACTTGCTGCTGTTAAATTTTATTGTAAGCTCTTGAATAAGAACTCTACTATCAAGAGAAATTGATTCTTGTTTGATGCAGAATACTACAATTGCTCTTCCAAAGTGAGAATTAATGGCAATGTGTACTCACATAGGTTCTAAATGGTGGCAACACTAGAGTCCTGTCGATCGCTTTTGCAAATGCTAGAGCTCCAACGTAGTGTTCAGCTTGGTTTCCAAACCTCCCTGTATCAAAGGGTAAGAGAAAGGTACTCTCCAATAAACAAGTCAGTATCTACGGTACTGTATTTGCATTTAAATGCATTGAGGGAACAACAAAAATCACCAAGTATTAGTGGTATTAGAAATATTATATAAAGTACTATAGGAAGTTCATTGGATGCCATTGAACTGTTCATTAATAGTTGAGGGAAACCAATACAGAGATTATGTAGATAACATTCCATATAATGTAAAAGACTGTCTTTGACTACAATCTGTTGTATTAAGATAATAGCCAAGCACAACTGACAACAAAAGTAAGAAAAAGTTAGTCTCTATCAACAAACTTCTAATATTGCACTATATAGCCATGCACTGTCAATATCTCATGTACAAGTTAAACAATGCCAGATACTTAAACGTGATGAAATGGTACTAACAAAACTTGGTAACATACCCATGCAAGGACAGAACATTATGTAGCCATTATCATCCCACTCAGGCACTGTATCTTCTACTGGCTTAGTCAAGTCAACAACTTCTACATCGTCAGCAATGGAAAGAGCAAATTCTTGGCAGACAAGTAGAAGAAGAATAGTAGAAAGAATTCTTCTACAAAAATCTTCCATTTTTAAAGTGTAAATACTGCAACCTCCTGAAGAAAATAAGAATAACGATAAAGTATTAAAAGTGGTAGAAACCTCTAAAAATTCATGTGGATTACAAAACTTTTGCCAAAGAAAAGTTTCTAATTTACCAAGATCGGAGGATCTTAGGGATGTGCTTATATCCCTCACAGTTGGCTAAATCGGCAGACAGAAAAATTGTTACACAAAACCAAACACTTCAATATGTATGTATGTATGTATGTATGTATGTATGTATGTATGTATATGTGATCTTCCCGCAAGCAGGAACTCGCGAAAGAAGCCATGGAGGCTTATAGACTCGCAAGCTGACCGAAGCCAATCTCTCGGCACACATCTATTTAACGTCCATGTCGGACGTTTTAATCAAGTTACCCCTTGTTAAATTTTCATAGAAATTTCAGCTATGGTTACCTGCATCAATGCTAATCAATTTAGCTTATCAATGAACAGCTACTGTAACTTTTAGATCTGTGCAATTCCGTCTGTTCTAATCCCATCCTAGTGCTAGCAAGGTATGCTCAATGTCACAATTAGACCAAAAGTTGAGCCTTTTGATATGACTGGGCTCCTAACCATTGAAAATTGTTAGCTTCATAGCTTAAGCTCACATTAATGTACCATTGAGTATGCTAGGGCCAGACCTGCAGTCTTAAGTAAATTAGCATCATGGAGCCTACAATGTTACATCTATGAAGTCAAACCATTAGCCTAATGTTACGCCTAGGTTAGACTTTGTGGCTAACTTATAAACACAGTATCAATGGCATTAGTTAAGTAGGCTTTCATATGGTAGAAACCAGTTATGCGAATAAAAATTAATTTTCACAACGACTTGTTTCATAAGCAATTCCATTTATGGTCAAGTTGCTTCAGCATACTAGGATATTTTCCGATGGCGCTTACATAGTCAAGAACAACTTTGCAATTCATCATTACCATGAAACTGGACGATAAACTGCAACGGTGTTACACTTTACGTTGTTGACAACCGTGCACCACCCAGGCTGTGTATACTGTACACACGACATGTTGCTAATTATAGCTTATTTCGTCATAGCACCAAAGATAATTCACCGAAGGTAGAAAATCTTTGATAATACTCACCAACAACTCCGTTCCCGGACCAGGGACGCTAGAGGGTCACCCGAAACCACTCCCGGATAATACAGTTGTAATATTATTGTTTGTTTAAGGACTTCGTTTCATGTTGTTTAACATACGAAGACTCTTAATAGTGACACGTGTATAACCTTTCAAAGTTATAGTTTGGACAATTTTGCAATGCTAATACCACTCTATGTACTGTCCTCTTGTATCATGCCTCATATCACTGGGTGACAGTATAAACAGTTCTTAATTGATACTGCTAGTACAAGTGCTTCGAAGCATGACTTGAAACTACTGTAGTTAACAATTAGCAGGTAGTTATTACCATGCAAATGACTGCTGAATGAAGAAGTCAACACCGTATGTAACGTTTAACAGACGGGCTAGCAAAACATACACTAAAAGAGACTGATTCCCAATCGAACGTCTTTTACTGGGAAATTGTTGCGAGCAAATCGTGATCCTATAAAATACTAATAATTTACAGTTGTTGTAACCTTGTATTGAACACGTAAAGCTGCATCTTTCATTTCATTTTCATTGATTTGTTTTATCACAACGTACATATATGGAACACGTATATGTTAACAAGTATCTGATGACGAACACTGCAAAAGGAAGCGACCTCAAAACCTTTTTAGGAGGCTCATCATAGTGTAGGCACTCCCTGTATATAACACGTACAGTTAAACTAATACATATGGACAACAATATATGAACAAAAACAAAACATAACACAACAATAAATAACAAAATCAATGCAAAAGAGGGAAATGTGATAATAGTCGGTGATATCTCAAATAGCTATTTCTAAATTTTCTTCTGAAAGATGAAACAATGCTATAATGCTTAATATCCTTTGGCAATGCAGTGTTCCAGAGAGAATTTGCACGAATTCTCAAACAATGTTTGGCAGTATTAGTTCTAAAACGTGAAGTGTGAAGGTTATCAGCTGACCTGGTGTTATAATTGTGGATTTCGTAATTGTAGGTAAAGAAATTTGTGAAGAAATTTGCTGGGAGTAGATTATGAACAATGCGGTAAACAAAGGTAGCTATATCGACATGTATGAGATCAACAAACTTGAGCAAATTCAGAGAAGAATACAACCTACTAGCATGTTCAGTATGTTTAGCAGGTGATATGTAAAGAATTGCTTCCCTTTGTAGAAAGTATTAATTTGTTAAGGTGAACATTGTATGCGACAGAGCAGACAATTCAGCAGTATGTCGTAAACTTCAATGTAAGACGCAAAGAACGAAGAGTCCTTTTTGGGAGGGAATGTTTTATCTTTGCCGGAGACTAGCAGCTGAAACGTAGTACGAATACTACGGGATTTCTTTACTTGGGTAAGTTATTAGCTCTCATGCTCATGTTACCCTACCAGTCGCATTTCATGTGGGATCTTATGGAACCTAATCTTCGTCGTGACAAATAATGGTAGCATTTTCTTTGCGATCTTAACCAAAAATGCTTCTAACCCACGTAGCCTATACTTGGTCGACAATTTCAGGCCAGTTTCGTATATACGTTCTGGGATACCCTACTGTTTCAACAGTACTCGATACAAGTGCGTTATAAAAGTTAAAAACTATCACAGGAATGAAACCATATATAAATTGATGAGTGTTGTTCCTTCACGGTTCCGAAGGACCCCAGACGCATCCAGTGCCCGACCTCGTGAGTGGATCTACTACTGCCAATGGTAACGAAACGAAACGAAACGTAGAAAAGAAGACATGTACGTCAGAACGCACGTTCTAAGTGGTCCCTCCCGCAACCCCACCCCCACTCAACACCGACTTTTATATAGGGTATGGATAATTCATGAATAAAATTGCCAGGCATGGAGACAAACACGACACATATAGATTAAAATTAAACGAATAGATGAGTATGATTAATCTGTAGTTTATTAAAATTCTCTTTGAGACGGTTCTAAAGTAATTAAAATGAATATCATTTTTTTTCAACGAATGTTTCTACATAAATTAAACTGATTCAGTCTAATGTTTCTCAAAAAATTTCACTTAAATTTATTGTTATTATATATATATATAAGTTCATGTAAACTTAAAACAGTAAATTATATCATGGTTGTTAAAACAAATTGTATATAGGTTACGTCACCAACCATGTGACACTCACCATTTAAAATAATGGAGCATAATATTTCGACAAGAATTGCGAAAATGTTTTCTGATTCTCAGAATCTATTTCTTCCAAACGAAGGGGGCAAGGAACACACTCAGTCTTTCATAAACCTTCGTCCATCTTGCCCAAATATAGTAATAACAAATTCCCGATTGAACCGTTCAACGTATGCATGAAGGTATAGCGATTTTAACGAGTCCAAATAAAGAAATAACCAATTAGGATTATCGCCTATGACTGGTTGGTGTTTGGTACACATGCCCATGCATAAACGTCCATACCAGTTGGTGTTCGCACATATATGCTAATTCTAGCGCACGTCACACGGGAAATCCCCAGAAAGTTGATGGTTTGCCGTTAGCGTCTCTTTGTCGTTTAACGAAAGACGTAAAGGAAGACGCACAATTACCAATGAAGAAATCTGCTTGACCAAGTATCATTAGATCCATTTGAGGTAGAAGAGGGTCCAAATGATGAACTTTGACCTGTGCAATGAAAAGAACACGATTTTTTAGTCTCTCTAGTCTCTCTACATGCATGGAAGTCGGCTTCAAGGACTTCACGCCCCCCCCCCCACCCTCCTTTTTAAGATCCTCGATCCGCCCCCTGTATTTGTTGTTGTTGTAAGTACCATATAATGTGTTTGTATGTCCAGCAGAATGGACAAGAAATGATAAACACTACGGATATGAAAGTGGGAAGCCTATAGACTTACCCCAAGTGGTTTTAACGCCGTATTGAGTTCATGAGAATATGACAACTTATCTGTTGCAATAAATAGATGTTGTAGGGAATGTTTGACCACAGCTTCTTTAGTAAGGTTTACTATATGTTCTACTGTGGGATAACACATATTTTCAAATACGTGCTCTCCTGGTGCCAAACACTGTGTAGAAGCCATGACTCCTTCAGAACCAAGGGTAGCCCGACAACAAACAACCTGAAATAATAAAAAAAAAACATATATATTAATTAATCAGTCGGATGAATTAGGAATATTTAGCGCCACCTAACCTTGCTAATACATCAAATAAATATATTGATAGTTTGTTGTATCGGTGTCACATTAGATGTTCATTAATACCCCCACCCCAACTGCAACTAACTACACCACACCCCATCCCAACCAGTCACCACCCACCCGAGCATCACCAACATGCAAGAAGGTCTGCTATGCAGTGTCTATAATGCGTTTAATTCCCATACCATAAATGCAGGGGGGTCGAGGGTCAGCTCGACCGCCGGGGACAATTATGTCACCAGTCTTCATATTTCCTTCAATTTAGTAATAATAATGAGAGTACAATAACCTTCATCCCATATTAGCCGAATCTCTCTAATTAACCCCAAACTCTCGATGCTTTATCCACCTACCCCGACCCACCCCCCCCCCAACCCCCTTCCCTCACTCTAGTTAGGTCTGGATACATGCTTCGTGTTTCTTCGCTGTCACTAACTTAATAAACACCCTCTGTTTTTTCTAGTCATGTGTAGTGTCAATCATATGGAGAAACATATTGTAATTTGGTATATACCACACACCTGTATTGACTTTTATGTCTATGTGAGAGAGTATAAATTTGAATCAAATTTAATTTAATTTAATAATTTATTCAGTCAATAAACCCAAACACATCTTACCCAATCAGGACCCGTTCTGAGATGTATCCCAAGAAATGTTTCTCCAATGAACATCCTAGATATTTCATGTTCCGCGTAGGCAAATATATTTGGATTCCATTGTAAGTATCTTTGAATCTGTCTGTTTCCTGGTTTCATTGGATACGGTGCAGGCGGGAAACGAAAAACTAACACTGGATGCTCCGAAACTGGATACCTGTTTATAGATGAAGAGATTATATCCAAGTATTTAAAAGACCACATTTGGAATATATACAGCATAAAATCTACCAACTCACACAATTCGTATGTACTTAATATGTTATAATGTAAAATACACCCATAAAAAGCCCCATTGGCTTACACACTAAATCACAAAAGTAATAATAGATAGATAGAAGTTCTCACTAGCTAAACGCTACCCATCACCGGATAGCTGACAAGTTGGCCTTTCATGGCACCATCAATTTTCCGTACCATGACGATGCAGATTTTGTGCTATCAGAGCCTGAAGTTTTTGTCACTTGTAAACGAACCTCTTTACTCATTCGTAAACATTTTTCGTACGCTGCTCCTGGGAGGGCTAAACTGGTCTAAAATTGCCTCAATTTACCCAATTGGTCAAATGTTTGTAAGTGAAACTTACTATTGATCAGCGAAAGGGCTCCTTTTTTTTTTACCTAAAAGGGGTACGGTAACTTATGAAAAGCAATATTTCCTATGTCTTTCGCAACACTGTGAAGGTACCTGCCCCTTTGCCTCGGTTGTACCTGAGCCTCACCTACTTTGCATATAGGAATCGGGTCGACGGTTTTTACTGTACAGCTAATTATGTTGGGACAACTGTATATACGTAACGAAAGGTTATTTGTTGCCAAGGAAATTTAATTGTGATATTACTTTGGGATATTATATATTAATACTCGTCAGATTTGGTAAAACTGCTTATAGAATTGGCGAGCGTAACGCGTAAATTTGCTTTATTATCAATTATTCCGTATACCTTTCAGTCCATTTCGTCGTCAGTTCCATGGTCCTCTTTTCATTGGTTATGTCAGCATGAACAAAAATGTTATATTTCTCGTGGTCATCAAAATCGATATTTAACTCATCCCAAAATGGTTTTAATGGAATACCTGCATGGGAATAAAACCAAAACACGTGTAGCAGAGATATGGAAGATTATGAACCGACTAATGGTCACCGTAAGTAACTCAAGAGTTGCAACAAACATTCTACTCATGCGCACCCTCAAAATATTTCCCTCCTGAATTCGTTGAAACACTTAGTTTGTCCATTGTAAATCATCGATCAATCGGAAAACTTTAGAATGTCAATTCCAACTTCTAAAAGACATCTTTACCATATACTATTTAAAAACAAATGGGTTGCCTCTTGTAATAACCTGTGTAGTTCTCTCGATTTTTTTAAATTCGCAAATTTACAATAACTTAATATAATTCTCTATATACATCTGTCCATCTGACTTTACATCACGTTTGGGTTTTATGTAAATGCAAATGCTTGCAAAGAAATTTTATTTTCCCTAAGATGTATGCCAGTTACCATGATGAAATAAAAGCATACTGAAAATAAAAAAACGAAAATGTGAAAATAAAAAAAACGAAAAATGTTCATCATTCTTACAAACTCACCTACTTTCATATTACATTCATGTGGTGATGTTGGTTCCATCCCACAATACCCCACTCTCTTTCCAGGTGGCCATTTATCAACCCCAAAATTTTCTAAAAAATCTTCCATGGTTATGACTCTATGGAATTCTTCAAAAGGTTCGACGAGAAACCATTCTTTAAAAGGTACATTTTTCTACAAAAGAAGAATAAAAGAGGAATTATTTGAGAATTTGAATTTAGCTCCCTGTTTATAATTTGTCGAGAGAAAGCTGGATATCTGAATGCACACACACCACCCAGCTACCCTATACCTCCAAGAAATTCCGGAACCTTACTCATTATAAATTGCGCTCTTGGAGAAATGTGTGTCCCTCGCAAAGAGAAGTCTTTATCCGGCGCCTCCCCCCCCCCCTCCACCTCCAACAAAAACACACACACCAACGGACAAATACATACACACAGACAAAAGAGAACACTTGCTTTATATATGTTTTGCAATCTGACGTACCACATTTCACTTCAGTCATTCGTCTTTAAAATTCTAGAAATCATATCTCGTAATATGTAAAATTGTATGTTAAGCAAGTACATGACAGCAGCGTATATTCAGTTTTGCCAAAATGTGGTGCAGGTAATTAGTTGTCATTGTGAGGGGTGGCGGTGAGGTGGGGGGGGGGGGGGGG
>JAIPMN010020533.1:0-24896 GCA_020650975.1 Apostichopus californicus | reverse complement strand
TTTGGATCGTATTTTAAGGGTTCCAAGTCTTCATTATGGACCATTGACCATTGAAAGAAGGCTTTAGACCCTTCCCCTCCCTGCTCCTTAAATTACAATAGTTCCACCTTAAGTTATCAGTGCTCACTCTTTA
This sequence comes from Apostichopus californicus, assembly GCA_020650975.1. NCBI lineage: Eukaryota > Metazoa > Echinodermata > Holothuroidea > Aspidochirotida > Stichopodidae > Apostichopus > Apostichopus californicus. The sequence continues at coordinate 24,763 of JAIPMN010020533.1, read as the reverse complement.
AGTATACTACTGTATGTAAATACTGCGTAATGTAAGGTAAAGTTACAAAAGTTCTGTACCAACCCAAGGAAAATGTTCTGGGCTATATTTGCAACTGAATGTTATAAATTAATATTCCTGGACTCAAGTAGACTAGCAGGGCTTGAAATTACATCCCAAGAGCACATTACAAAAACTGCTATAAAACAGTATTCACCCTCATATGCTTGGAGAAAGAAGCCCCCCCCCCATCCCAAATGGTTACTTCCAGCGAACAGAATCGAAAATGTGAAATTAATTGACATTATCATTGATATGTCTATTTGTTTAGGAATTTTGTTTCCAATCAATTGCACAACTAGAACAGTTTAATTGTCAAGTGTACATGCCCCCATTTACTGAGCCACAAGTCACAAGTAAGGCGTATTATAAAGGTTTTCCAGACTACAGTAGCTGTATCCAGCTCAGCTTGAGATGTGTTTACCAACTTTTCCCAGTCCCACATTTTAATGAAAAGGCAGGAAGTCATCATTCTTCCTTTGTAAATAACGAAATAAAGTTTATTTGAAAATCACTGTTCAAACTACAGTCTGTGGTTGGTATCGTCTGCACAGATCCATATTTAGTTTTACACTGTGAAGAACATTACGAGACAGACCTATGTGCTATTCAGGTACAGTGGGAACTTGTACATGAAGGAGTATCGCCTAAAAGTTTCATATTGACTCATCGAAGTCGCCCCAAGTGTACAGTGTATTTTAAGTAAGTACTATTATGTAACCATAATTGTTAGTAAATAGTGGGAATACTTTTATAGTTTGTACATTCTGCGTACACTGTAGCTGTTGTTTTGTGTTTTTATGAAAGTTACTTTGATCCTCTGTAACCTAGCTGTCTGCAACCTACACATACTGTATATATGCACTGCCCATCTCCCTAACCTAACATGGTTTGAGGTACTACTGAGGTTAATGAATTTTGTTTCTCAATAATAACTGATAATTACTGTGATTCTGTCGAACCAAACACTACTATAGTACAAACACACTATACCTTATAATAACATATTCAGTAATAGGGTGGAGCACCTTGTCTGCTTTTTGCAGTATAATTTAGATATTATTCCGTACCCAAGCAATCATTACCCGAAATGTATTCCAAAATTACAGTAAAGTGCTGTATAATGTTTGAGCCCTTGTGATGTTTAAAATGAAAGTCTTGTGTATGAACCTTGGCTTTTAAGGTGGCCTCTTATAAATGCTAAATAGTGTTTCTAAGTGTTTGTGTAACTATAAGGACAAGTACAACATTGTGAAGAAAAGATATGAATATTCATGAAACATGATTTTCAGGCGTTTGTCATGCTAATCAGGGTTCGGTTTCTTCCGGAAGATACCTATTTCTTCCGGGAAACTGGAAGAAACCTGTTTCTTCCAATATATTGAGGACCAAGAGAACAAGATGTCTATAAATTTTGCTTTTAACAGTTTAGATACTTTTTAGCTACGAGCATATATGCTAGTGTCCTTTATGCTTGGTTAAAAACTTATTTAGGCCTACAACTTTTTTTTATCACCAAGTTTTACTCTTCATGGAGTGGTAGTGTTTGAAGGCTAAGTAGTACACAATAACCAACAAAATTAGGCCTCGTTAGGTTGCAGTGTTAAATTTGGTTAAATTTAGGAAGACGAGATGATTAGAATAGTGAGAATAAAATGTTAATCAAAAGTCTGATATGCTGATCTCTTCTTAATCCCTCTGTTCACTTTTGTGGTGTTGATCTTCCATTCTGTACATTTTGTATGTTTATAATATTAACCAAAATAATTTTTGATGGGATGCCTTTATCAAAAGTACTGTAAGTATCTTAATTGTACTTGCAATAGCTGCACTTGCTTTCCTGATTCTCAAATCTCATGTGGTGAATATTTTTAAAATGTAGAACTCTTTACTCTCAAGCACTCTCTCTCTCTTGGTATTGCCAGCCAGTCTGTATGTCTTGTACTGTATATGCAAGCTGTAATTCATAGAGAAGCTTTTAGAGAAGTGGATCTAATAACCTCAAAATAAATCTTTCGGACTGAACGAGGCTCATTTTGGAGAAGGTGGCGGTTAGACCTTAAAATTTGTTAAATGGAACTACAATATTCCCCATAGATCTTAAAATGTCACATCTGCTTCACCCAGAATACCGTGAAAGTTATTGCATTCTGGAAGGCATTCACATCAAGGTAGCCACAGAAAAGAGATTTTTCAATGTCTAGGACATTACCTTGAATAGAATTTGTGGCTTTTACACTGCACAAGGAGTTGAATGTTTATACTTCTTTTGAGGAAATCCTTCTTTTACTTGAAGAAGAAGAGTTTTCTTAATTATCAAGCTCTTCTATCACTATAAGAGGTTTAAATGCTGACTCATCCCAGCTTCATGAGAAGAGAATAAAAAATCCAGCCAACTCGACTTGATATTGTTCAGTAATAAAAGAAAGTAAATGGACTCTATGTGACCTCTTGTGGAAACAGATTTGAAGTCAAGTCTATTAAGGAACATGAAGATAAAAGTTCTCCTTATATTTATTGTTTTGATTCCTTGTTGAAGGCAGAAGAAAACTTCTGCCGATTTGAAGCTGATATAAGTTTGCTCTACCCACATTCTTGGACCCCAAATGTTGCTGTCGTTTTGCTTTACCCTTACCCCACCACCACCACCACCACCCACTTCCAACTTTCTGAGTAATACTGTACGTGTTCTGAATTTGATCCTTTGTACTACCTATGTGTACTTTATAAACTGTTGGCATCGTAAGGCATTGTCTAAAATGGGTGTATTGAAATTATTTAAACTAAATTCAAACTGTTTGGAGGCTGGACATTGACTTAACAACATTGCCTGAAAGTTCTTTATTCCTACCAACCAATCACAGGCTGTAGCTAGGCTGCCATGAAGGGTTTGGGTCATTTATCAATGTTTATCTGAGGTCTAATGAATCTACCTATCTGTAATATACTGAACAACAGCATAGGTACAGTATTTACTATGCATAGAGACATATAAAGAAGGATTCACCCTCAGGGTACTCTATTCTTCCCTCACCTGTCTCCTGCACATATGCACTTTAATATACTGAATCTAGCCTATACCAATTAGTAACAGTTTTGGCACTGCAGTGCACCAATGATAGGAGTGCATATGTTTAGGAGATGTACAGTACTCAAACTTATCTTCATTCCACAAGTAACCAAATTTATAAGCTTGGGGTATTAGTATATTCTCAAATCTTAAAGTTTGGGTGCAGTTAGCAGGTATCATAGCATAATGCGTTAAAGTTGTTATTAAAGTATCGTGTTCACAATGTCCTGTACCTTTTACAATAGCTATTTCCTGTTGCTAACAACAGCTTGCAAATGCTAGTTATTTTCTGTAGCTTGCACGACTTGAAGATGTGCAATCCATATCCTGTGTCTTTAATACACACCTTGAAGATGCTTGCCATTTCCTGTGGCTTCAAAACAGAAAGTAGATAGAAGGTATACTATTTCTTGTAGCAAACACAATTTTCAGAATGAATTTCAATAAAGCTTTATGTTCTGCACAAAAACTAAATCATTATGCTTATGGAACTGTTCATCCGTGTGGGTGATTAATTGGTTCTCACTTGCAATAATAACATCTATCTATTACGAAACAAGAATTCCTAGTGAGCTGGAAGAAGTGGTTATATTCCTTCAGAAACGGTATCCCAAAGTTCCCTATAAAAGCCACAGAGTACAAAATTATAAATTGTTTCGTAAATTGTGGCAAAGTTGTATCACATTACTTGGAAAATGAATTATAATTTGATCCGCCCGCCATTTACAACTTTTTGAACAATGCAGAGCACTGGGTCTATCTATCTGATCCCACACTCACTGTATACATGGAGCTATAAACAGATAGCTCCATGCTGTATAGTACTATGTATGCACAATGAGTCAGCTTTCAAGCAAACACGTATTGTTGGTTCAATGGCCAATAACCCAAACACATAATTAAACTGAAAGTCAACATCCCATACCATAAGGTCTAAAGTCTGTTTGTGTTATCTTAAGATTTTGATCCATTACCAGTTTACTGGTTTACAATTGTGAATGGTTTCTTTGTTAATTGTGAAGGACAACAAGTTTCTTTTCATTCCCGGAATATGTTAACCATCGAATTAGATGGTAAGGAGGGAAGATGCTGTGTGGTTTGGGTGAATCTTTGTCCTCCAGTGGTAATCAGATAATCTTCTCTTGTGGTCACTCACAGACTAGAAAAAATATAGAGAGGGATCAGTTCAACTTGACCCATTCAGCCACATTGAACTCAGATGGCAAACTTAAAATTTACTATTGGAGGTGGTGGTTGTGGTCAATGAGATTGGAGAGGGTGCTGGGCACTGCTGGCATCATTAGGTCATATCTTGGAGAGGATATGGTAAATGTGGTTTGGTTCATTATACCTGTAAGCCATCAAACATCATGAAGATGGCATAAAAATGTTGAACCATCTCTGTTGTTTTAACAGGATTGTAGAAAGATTCAACACAGCTAGAGACTGACAGTTCTTTTAAGATTGTTTGTTGTACAACAGTAATAGTTAAGTGACTCTTGAGTGAACTCAGTAAATCACATCAGGGGGTGTCTCCAAATCCAATATTAAAGGAGCATGTTGCGTTTAAGTATCACTCCAAAGTGATGCCTGATCATATGTGATCCTAATGCTACTCCAAACATGTACAAAACATATTTTGCGCAAAAAACGACTTGAGTCTTACCAAATTTTGCAAACAGGATGAACATTTCCGTCAGCAAAATGGCTGAGTATCCAACGATAAGCCACGCCTACAAACGCTTTCTTTATAACATACACGTATGCAAGTCATGCATAAAGGTCATGTCGGTTGCCTACTGTGCAATACCTGTGAATACTGACTGTCCCATATACTGTACCAATGTGCAAAAAATATATACGTATACAGTACAGTGCATTATAGACCTATACAGACATTATAAAATGAGCTGCAAAATGCGTTGAAAATCTGTTTAGTTAACAACACATACCAGCTTTCCAATAAGTAAACCCTTTAAAAGGTAAAATGAAACTTAATTGTACAAAATTGACAATATAAATAGAGAAATCATGACTAAACTCGTTATTAGTCGACGGAACATCCAAGCTGAAAGCCGGCAATGAATGACTAGGCTATAACGTGTTGTCAATCGCAAATCGGACGTGACAGAAAATACCCACATGGACACTGATTGCTCAATTTGAACAACACGATAAATTGCTATTTTGAAAGCGAAATTTTCGGAACATACATAAAAAAAAAATTGCCAATTTTATTTCAAAATTTGAATTTCATCGTTTGATACTGCTCATGATGTTGAAAAAGTTTCCTAGAAGAGGTTTTTATCTAACATTTAGGTAATATCTAGCTTAATTGTAAAACATTGTTTGGTTGCTCTTGTATTCACTTAACAATTTAAGCTCTATAGTATGATAGCAATATTAAAAGTATAGTTGAAAGTCCTGAGGTTTTCAGAAGAAGACGGAGAAGAAGTCATTCACCATCAAAGACTACAACCCAGCATTGAAATTTTGAAACGATCTGCCTTATCTACACTTTATTAACTTGTGACCTGTGTGCATTGTAGCAACTCAAGATGACAGTGTAGGAGAAAGCAGTAAAATTATTCAAAGAATAACAGTTACCCTATCTGCTGACTATGTTACCTAGGAAACCGGTGAAAGGTGGAAGTATTCTTCTGGCATGAAAAGTAAACACCATTAATCAAAGCTCCACTTTAATTGTTGTTTACATTTGGATTGTCTTCCAATGCAAGTCATATAATATGTGACCATAATTAAATCCCACTATAATGCCATGATGTGATGAAGGTGATAGCTATTGAATGTACTGAGAATGTTTGGGATATGAAGTTTGTGTGTACATGTTATATAAACACACAGGGTGCAAGAATATTGGATGTTTGGATAATGTTACTTACATTAATGGCAAAGCTCTGTAATGTGAAGAATGAAGATGTTAAAGAACATCCATCCACCCCTACTTGGCAATGGAACTAGAAATAACTGACCTAGTTTTACCATGTAGCAAAATACAAGTGGACCAAACTGTTGGAAACATTCTGCAGAGATGTGCAGTATTTGTGTTTGTTTTCTTAGTCAGTATTTAAATAACAACAAACATCATTCTCTAAATGAATATGAAAAATGCAAATTTTAAGTATCAACCAAAGCACTGTTATAGTTTTAGACAAAACACTTCATAATATTGTTGAATGCTTCTCCACAATGACTGAAAACAAAAGGATCAAAGATGCTAATTGATTAGCCAGTTTTGCATTCAGTGAAGGTGATGATAAGTTTGTTAACTTATCCTCCCTCAGAAATTCCTTCCTTGTTAAATTATATTTGTTCTCCACACGTTAAGGTTGGGATAAAGATTGGTGTATACTGAACAGACCTGATATGTACATATTGAAGATTTTACCTGAACAAATTTGAATTTTCCTTTTGTTTTAGGAGTCCAAAAACATTGACATTGCTTTTATCACACTTCTTTGACAATGTTTGAGAGCTGCAAATATAAATTTGCCTTTAGTACTGAGTGTAAATATGTGCTGGTTTATCCAAGGGCCAACCGCAAACAGTACTGATAATTATGTTTGATTCTTTGTTTTGCCTGTGTGACTGAGTAAACCGCTGTAGTTCTGCCCAGATGTTCAACATAGAATTTTGTTAGAGTGCGATGTGATTTTGAATGTTCCGTCTGTTCTGAAGATTTACCCTTTAAAGTCTTTCAGGAAAGCTTTCATTTTAGTCCTTCATCGTTAACGCTGTAAACGAAGATATTTCTCCATCCTCCGCTAATGAACATCGCTGTTCCGATAAAAGATGAGGGAAATCAAACGGAAGAAAGAAAGAAAGTGCAGCAAAGTATCGCATTTACTGGTGCGACTTGGTGAAAGATGAAACTTGGACACAAATATTTACAGTATGACAAAGTCATTGTTCATAAATGTGTTTGCTAGTTTAAGACTCCCTGGGGTTCCACGAAAAACGATGTCTGAATGCAAAGAGATAGAGGGAGAGAGAGAGAGAGTAATTTCACATCAATGATAAATGACGTAGATTAGTACAGCTTATAATGTTAAAGGGTGTGAAGACTCGCGCAAAAAGGAACGTCTCCTGCCGGTAATCTGACCTAGTTTCGAATGAGGTGTAACAGAAGTGTTAGACACCACCATCGATCCCAGAAAATACACACACAGCTTGCTACCTTCTGTAATTAGTGTACAGTCAGTACATACAGCTACGGTCAATACCCACAACACAGTGTACATAGCAGCGTGGACATCTCAGGTCCAGCTAAAGATAACAAGGTATCACGTTTCATTACTGTCTGCATTTTGTAGCGACAAGCAGAAAACTGCACTTACAAGCAATGGAAAGTTGGTTTGGGGCGAGTCTTCAAAGCCTTTAATACTTCCAGTCAGTCACTTTTGCATTTAGCTTCTAACCACAAACATATATAATTTTTGGTGGAGTCTAGAGATTATGAGCTAGTTACTCACCTGTCTCCACCAACTTATTATGATTTTGTTCCTACTATAATATGTGTATAGTTAAGTAAGTATACACGGGTGCGGTTAATTAAGCAATATTAAGTATGGAAATCAAGTATAAAGTGGAATTTGGCCCACAGGGGACATACTCTGGGTATGTATTTGTAGCTAATGTTTTGTGATAGGTTTGCAATATTTTTGTAATTGGTGTGGGGAAAAGCTTCTCTGTGCATTAGCCCAGCTGTTTTCAAGTGGTTCTGCTACTCATGCCACAGTGGAAGTACATGTCTGTAAAAGTCCTGACTGATGAATTTGGATGTGTTGCTATAATTATATGAGCTTGTAACAACAATTTGTGCAGTGTAGCACAAGAATAAGGAAGTTGATCCATCTACATTTCATGATTACATTTCATGATATAAGTTTCATGGAATATTGGTTAAAAAAAGTTTTAGGCCACTCATGGGGAATTCTAAACTGTCAATTACAGGAAGTCCTTTTACTAACTGCTACCTCTTATCTCTCCACCTTTGACCTCTACTTCCAGCACTAACTCTTCCTCAACCACAATAGAAGCATTGAGCTAGTGACAAATTGGCTATATAACAAAGAGATGTCATAAATTTACCATCAGGTTTGAGTTCAGACTTATCTAAAGTATAGTCTATTGTGGATATTTATAGCAATGACCTGTGACCTTGGTTGTTGCTATACTATTTTACTATTCTGAGACCTTATTCTGGGAGCAGCTCAATATTCATAAGGTCCGTTACTCATAAGGTTCATTGGTCATAAGGTTTGTTAGTTATATGGTTCATTGTTCATAAGGTTCGTTATCCATAATTAGATAAACGGTTCTTTAGTCATAAGTTTCGTTATTCATAATTGAAAAAAAGGTTCGTTTAGCTATTATGAATATCGAACCTTTTTGCCGATTATGAAAAACGGACCTTTGTTGCTATTATGAATATCGAACTGTTTTTTCCGATTATGAATATCGGACCTTATGAACAATGACCCATTTTTATTATGAATAAAGAACCTTTTTTTCCGATTATGGATAACGAACGATTTTTTCGAAATAATGCACGTTATGAATAACGAACCTTATGAACAATGACCCTTATGACTAATGGTCCTTATGAATATCGGACTGACCCCCTTATTCTAACTGTATGTCACTGGTGCATAAATATCTGTCAGTATTTCTTGTTTAATCCTTGTCTCTTCCTCTTTGATTTTCCCTCTTGGATTCCCTCTTTTTTCCCTCTTGGTTTTCCCTCTTGGATTCCCCCTCTCTCTCTCTCTCTGTTTAAGGAGGCATTAAACTGTTTGAATCATCTCAGCCATTATAAGTGTAATAATATGAAGCCAGTGTTGTCATGATGTTAACTGTCCGTTTAATGATCTGTAATGGTATGCAGAGACATTCAAGCAATGCTATAAAATGGTCTTACTCAAGGAGATTAAAAACATCAATTAAAACTTCATCTTGTTCAAAGGAATGATCTCTTCCCTGGTCTTGTGAGGTTTCCTTTGTAACCAGGATGTACACATTCTTAAACCAAGAATGTTAAACAAGCATATAAGAGCTTTAATATACCCTCTGTAGAAAGTGTATGTCATAAACATGCGTACAGCAGACAGCATTGCAGTACTATCGTAGTGCACTTTAGGCCTATACTGTACAGAACGGCTGATTATATATTCACAATTATTGAAAATAGGGAATACTTATGTATTGGAAGTGGATACTTAAAAGAAACGTCTCATGCCGGTAATTTGACCTAGTTTCGAATGAGGTGTAACAGAAGTGTTAAACACCACCATCGATCCCAGAAAATACACACACAGCTTCCTACCATCGGTAATGAGACACTAGTCAAGTGTACAGTCAGTGCATACAGCTGCGGTCAATACCCACAGCACAGTGTACAAACGATACAGCGATGGACATCTCAGGTCCAGCTAAAGATAACAAGGTATCACGTTTCATTACTGTCTGCATTTTGTAGCGACAAGCAGAAAACTTCACTTGCAAGCAACGGAAAGTTAACTTTTTCAGAGCGCGGCACGCTGTTTGGGGCGAGTCTTCAATGTCTTTAAATGCCTGACAGGGAGAGAGAGAGAGTAAAATTTATAAGTTCAAGGTTAATACGTGGAATTTGGTCAAAACAGCTGTCTTGACTTGGTTGACTTGGTCCTGCGTAGTGTTTTTCAAAATAAGATTGCACTTATTTAATCAAACCAGGATACCTGCCCAACCCCCCCCTCCCCTCTCCACCCATCCCTCCATCCTCCTTGCTAAGAATACTCAGAAAAGCTTTATGAGCAAGTACCCCATTGGTTTCATTCGGCTCTCAATATGTTGTCATCCAGATGCTCTCTGAGAAGTATTAATAACACACATTCAAGCAAAATGGGAACATTTGAAGTTTTCCACAAGAGCTTTATTGTGAAACAAAACTTGACTAAATATCTCATATTTTGCATTCTAGAAGCAAGCTTTTTGAATTTGTGCATTGCTTCTAGCAATATTATGTAATTTTCTATTCAAGCCTGTATTAATATAACTGAGCTTTATATGCTTGTCATAGTTAATAAATGTAAGACTGGATTTGAAGTCATGAGAGGAAATCAAAGTAAGCCAGAATTTATTTTCTGTCCATAGGGTGGGTGAGCAGACCTCCCGTAGGCTGGATTTGCATGCTTTGCCTTCCCATCAAATTAAATGTTGGCAGTGGTTGGTGAAACATGATGTCTAATCCTTCTTAGGTTTTCCCCCCATGTGGAGTATAGGGTTCTGTAACATGATTCTATGCTGGAGGTCATTACCATTGATGTATATGTGGCACAAACTGTGATGTGCCTGGCTTTATTTTAGGTGGGGGACCAAAATCATGCTCTTGTCCCAATTTAAAGAGGTTATGAAAATAACATCAGTCCCTCCTCCCTGGAGATATATTCCACATTGAATTATGCATTTGGTAAAGGTCTATAAATTTAGAGATTTTAAATATTGTCTGGTTGAAAGAGGTTCTGGCTAACGCTAGGCCAGCTCGGATTGAATACCTGTTTAAATTTAGAAAGAATGTGAAAATGACCGTCAACTGATATGATGGTAGAATATTTTAAAATAACTGGTAGCCTCTTACTACCAAATATCAAGTTTCATCCAGATGTGCGTAGATGTGCAAACAAGATTAGGCTAAGCACCTCTGCTCAAAAAGTGTTTTAGTTTCAGGTTCAGCCTGGTTGTATTGTAAAACAACAGACTGTCTCACTCTCTTGTGATGTAGTGACACTTACCTGCACAGCTAATTATAAAATATTTGTTTGCAAGTTGTGTATTTGAGGAGAGAAAATTGCATCTAAATTGCATCAATTAATATACAGATTGAAATAGACTAAATATGTTGACAAAGGAAAAGGAGAAATGAAAAAAGAAAATAAAACATGCTCATTTAACATGACATTAAAACAAGCATGCACATATTGTAACCTTCCAATTCAACTTTCCCATTATGGCTGACATATGATCATAATATAGCAAAGAAAGATCCAAAAATGATGTGAGACTTACCTGGAAGTTGAAATTGGATTAGGATTATACCGATTCACCACACAGGGAGAGGGATCACACGATATTTGTCTGAATGACCAACCAATATCAGTGTTTGATCAGACCTCACAGAGAGCAGATGTCAAGGCTCTCCTCTCTGATGTGTAGCGGACTTCAAAAATACTAGTAAACAATTAGAAGCAATTTGAAGCAAGTGTACTGTAATATCTATTAATTAATCATTTACAGAGGCACAAAGTGTTGATTATCATCAGTGAATATGAAAATGGTTGGTGGATTAAAGTTCTTCTCTTAGGTAATAACCTTTGTTGTTCATTCCTGATACTGAATATTGGAAGCAGAACTCTAACTGACAATGTACAGGTCTCAGTTTGAACCATCTTAGATGCATTTCTTGGTCTTGCCCAGAAATAATGTGTACTTGATTGGAAGATGACCCTTGGCCCAGATAATCTGCTTGCTGGCAGTTTGTAGGTATACATGACATTTTGATACAGATATGTATATATTATATACTTATCCATGGTATGGCCTGCTTCAAATTACTTATAATCTTCTACATTCTGGTTTTGAGGTACCGGCATGTTTTGATGTATCATGAAAGACTGAAACCCAATATGAATCTTTTTCTGGCACAGAGCAAAAGCTTGTTTTCCCCCCGTTTTTTTCATCAGGAGGTTGTTTACAAAGGTACCGTGAATGTGCACAACAGCCTGGAGATAATGAACATGTGATGAAAGACATTTTTGAAGTAAACTAAATATTTAAGAGGATGAAATAATTACATTTTGATATTGGACAAAGAAATTTGTAAACTGAAATTGATGGCTATATTAACTTATTTTGGAGTCAGTCACTCAACATGTGCAAGCAGTTACATTTTGTTAAAACAAAATAAACCAGGAATTTAGCAAACATTAAAACTTTCAAGCAATTGTAGTACATTGATCTTATCTTGTTCAAGCCTTTCTCCATATATTTATTTGATATCCCAGCTTACCTGTTTCTGCACAGCCTTAGCACTCTTGCTCTGCGGTGACTACAGTGAGATGGTGAGGTGTTTAGGTTGTGAGACGACAGGTAACCTTGTCACTGGTAAAAATTCAAACCTACTAAGGGTTTGAGGTTTCAATATCAAACATCAGATTTGGTTAGCTGTTTGTGGCATGTACGGTATATATCTTCATTGTTTGTAACTCTATCTCAAGGGTTCATGAGGATGGGTTGTTTTATGCCTGCTTTAACTTGAATTTATATCAATCCTCTCTAATAACCTGTAAATTTAATCTCATCTTGGTATTTGTAAGAGACTAATTTAAATTAAAGGATTTGGCATTTTAAGTCTAACATCCTATCCATGCAATTTCTGCACACTGAATTAACAGAAATAGCTTTCATTGCTTACAGTTTGTTAAAGTGTTACAGTTGCTTTCAAGTAATCTAATGACCTTGGTAGCTGTACAGGCAATCAGCCCCATACAAGTCCTCAATTCTAATTAACACACATTTCATGTGTGACGACTACTGAAAGTGTCCGGTAGTTGTTTTGATGTTATTTCTGACTGCCCCAATTATTGTCAGACATTGAATACCTAGGGTCAAATTAAGACTAATTAATTATTAAATAATTCAATGTGAAAAGGTTCAAAGGTTGATCGGGCATCACATATTTTTTTTTTCATTTCTTTTCTTCATTTTTTTGTAACTTTGGCCTAATTTTGCTGATAAAAATAAAATCATTTTAAGACACAGTAGCATGCGTACAGCATCCAAACTTAACTGTGAACCAGTTTGTATCTGTTAAATACCTACTTAGTTATGGTACTGACCAGAGGATTTTTGAGGTTATGGCTGCTGTGATTCTGGAGTGTGAGATAATTTCTCCTTTCCTCTCACCCACAGAGAACACCAGAGGTTTCCTCCACTCAGACTTGTTTTTCCAGGCCTCAAAGGTTTTGAAGGCAAACTTTTATTTGTGGTGTACACATGTGCTTTAAATTGTTTTAATCTTCTGGAACCAGGTTGGTAGAGGACATTTGTGGCCTGTCTCTGGTTATGATCATCTCTGGAACTAACTATCCAGGTTAGTAAGTAGAATGTACCATTAATTTGTTTCCATATTTTTTTATCCTGACCCTGTGACAGTGATAAAACAGGCACATGTTAGGTTTTGATGCAGACTTTTTACTTCTGCATTAGATGAAGCCATGAAGCACAGCAGTCAACATAATTATGAATTAGTTATGGATATGTGTGGCACTGAGTACTTGTGTAAAGTCAATTGGCACATGGCCAGGTGGGAAATGTCCCCAAGAGAGTATACGAAGGGAGAAGTGACATTTCCATTAGATTCTTGTGTATGGAAATGAGTTCTGAGAATGTAGGTTGGCGGGTTGGATATATGAAAACTTGCTAATGTAAAATTTATGCAGGTTGAATCTATCTTTCCTAATGGACTGTCAAATGTCTGTTTTTACTCCTTTCCTAAGATTTTATATTTGAATAATTAAGTACAGTACTGTATTGGATGCTCTCAGACTGCCTGGTTGGAGAAAAGATGGAGGTAGAAAAGTAAGTATGTGTTAGTTGTGATCAGTTAGATTGGAGTTGAAGGATAGTTCTATATATTTGTTGAACTAAACTTAAAAAGCAGTCTTGATGTCCTTAGATCAGGTGGATAGAATCCTTTTAGCTCTATTGCTTTAGATGAGTGAATGGCAAGAACAGCAATAACTGACATGAATAATTGTTGTGGAATACCAATTGATGAAGTCAGAAAAGAAAGATTTGCACCCTGGCTTCTGTACATGCTCAAGAGGAAAGGGGGGGGGTGGGGAAGTGACTTGCACCCTGGCTTCTGTAAATGCTCAAGAGGAAAGGGGGGGGGGAGGAGTTGTCAGGAGGTGGTTCTGTTTTAAAGACAGTAATTCTTTTAGTCAGCAGAATTAGATACACCCTGTCCTGTATATGTTACTAAATAGTCTACCTTTGTAAGCCATGCAGCTGGGTAGTTGTGCAAAGATATTCCATACATGTCTGTACAGTAACCACTGGAAAACCCTGTTCCATTCTTTTTCAGAGCGTGAACCTTGTATTCATCTTGCTGTAGCCTCATAAACCTTGCATTTTCCAAACTGAGATTGCATGTGCTCAGTGATATCCTAATGTTAGCATTAGCAGAGACATCATTAAAATTCCATGTGTAAGGTGGTATGGACCATGTAGGACATAATAACCATAGGCTCCATGCACATGCACAATTTATGCACTGCGCTTGTATTATCATCACTTTTTAAATTCACATGAGCGGAAAGATGAGACAAAATTTGCATATTTGACTGTATGCATATTACCTGTTTGTTTTACAAGAATATGCACTGGTCAGTACTAAAATACAGCTATCTACATAGCTTTGTTTTGTTATAATACTACCAGTCCCAGTAAGGTGCTACTACTCAGTCAGGGCGTATTTGTGTACATTCCCTCCAGTCCAGAATAAACCAATCCGTCCTGTCAGTGGTGTTTAATGCTTTCTATAGTCTAGCCACATGTCTGTCTTTCAAGCCTTACCTGCAATGATGGCATACAGGTTAATCCTTTAAATACTCTGCCACAGCTGTTTGGAATATCAGTTGTACTTTGAAATGGTGAGGTCATATGAGATTAGGACCTCCATGCCAGACATCATCTGAAGGGGGACATCATGTGAATTTCATGTATAGTATAGTTTTGACCAGAAATGTACACAAGCGCTTTTACATCTTAATATATTTGACGAAAAAAAAGGGAAACTTTCCCTAGTTTCAAGTTTTTATATGTAATGCATATAGATTCTACCACGTGTGGGCATGCTATGATTTATATTGTGGAAGTATTGGCTCCCTTTCAACCTAAAAAATTTGATTGTCCTCAATTCGTTCCTCCCCTCCCCCCCCCCCCACCTGCCCCATCCACATATGAAATCCCATCGTTCAATGCAAGGTCCACGTTGTATAATTCGGGTATTGTGAAAGAGCTCTGACAAGTTGTCAACAGCATGTGATCTCAAGTAAAAAATTGATCCCTAGTAAATCAGTCACATATTAATTTAAAAAAAATAAAAGTATCAATTGTAATACTAAGGGGTAAAATATGTAGAACTCGTAAGTTGTAATTCATGTTTTGAATTAGTCATGTAGTGCCCCTAGGCCTGCACAGTGCACACTGTATGTCTGATAATGGAACTACCCTATATACTACCCACACAATCATCTATTCCATACCAGTGTATAGTTTATATAACACATGCTATAGGCTGCTTTGTGAAATGGCAAATTACAGATTGTACAACAGCTCTGAGTATCATAAACAGTAAAGGGAATTTGAATTCAAGTAATATTTATACTTGTAGACTTTTGAACTTCACTCTCAAGCTAGATTATACATTATTAAATATCATCGATTGCCAATGGTGCGTGCATGTTAAGGTAAACCCTAAGGGCCTGCATTGATAAGACTGTCTGGAAATTTCAACTTGAAATGTATTTTGTGGTTGAAAAGCAAATAGTTCAGTTATGATAATGTAGGGGGGTAGAATGAACCATTATATATTGTTATGGTTGGCATTACTTTGTTGATGTTTGACTGGGTTCACTGCTATCAGATGGATTAATTTTGCATGGCCACATTTTAATTCTGGAAATTGGTAGCATGGTAATTCAGATCTTGTGCTTTCTTGGAATGGTCCTGAGCTGGAATCCATTTTGAAAACTTCTTGGAAATTGCTATATTGGTTGTTCAGCTCAGATTCTTATTCCTTGTAAGAAATACTGCTGTAGGTTGCTAGGGATCTTGTTGCAGGAATTTAATTTGGTATACAGGGCAGAGTTTTAGCGGCAGTTCAACCATAATCAGCCTTGGTCTAGTGGATCCACAGTCTGACCTACAGTGGCAGCCTGGGGATTCCTACATTAAGCATAACTTCATTAGATTATAAACTGAAAACATCTTCTTCATTTAGTGATTACAGTATTAGTCACAGCTGTTACTGTTGGAGGATGGCGAGGTTTCTGCCTGAAGGTAGCATAGGCCCATTAAAAGCCCCATTGACTTACACACTAATTCACAAAAGTAATTTGACCTCTTAAGTCTTACGTCTAGATCTATAGTAGCTCTCACTAGCTAAACGCTACCCATCACTGGATAGCTGACAAGTTGGCCTTTCATGGCACCATCAAATTTCCTGTTTCCGTATCATGACCATGTAGATTTTTTCTCTATCAGAGCCTGAAGTTTTCGTCACTTGTAAACAAGCCTCTTCACTCAGTAGTAAACAATTTCGTACCTCTGCTCCTGGGAGGCCTAAAGGGGTCGAAAATTGCCTCCATTGACCCAATTTTTTTACACCACATGTACTTCCATTCATGCTCTTCAACATGCAAGCCATAAAAAAAAACAGATCCTGATTGATAACATATCAAAAAGATGTTCTCCTACTGCATTTTGGCATTTTTCCTGAAGGAGATCATCCGGGTGAATGGATAAAGACTCTTATAGGAGTATGCCACCTGAACGTTGAGACAAACAAAGTTTGCATCTTCTGCTGGGCACCTGTTATGCAACAGGATGTAATAACATCACATGTACCTTCCTACTTCCTATATATACTGTAGTAGTAGAGAAAAGTGGATTAGAAGGAGACAATGGAAAGCCTTCATTCCTAGAAACACCTGTATAATTTATATTCTGGAAAGCACCCTCGTATCGAAGGGTTCAGTTCACATGCACTTTACATTGTGTGATATCAAACAGGTTATTATTTTATATTTTTATGTTTTATTCTCTAGGAAATACACCGACATAATTCACTTTAATTGTTCATACTGACATAGCCATTCCAATTCAAAAACAGTGAGTAATAATATCTCTACATTTATGTTGTTACTCATTTTGCAACATGCGGACAACTACCACTTGAACTTGTTCAAGAGGATTATGTTTATAGTGTCTGATACTGACATCATTGTGTCATTCTTTTCCATCATAAATTTTGAAATTGCGTCAGAAACACCATTCTCGTTTCACAGAAAAGTTATCAAGTTGGAGAGCCTATTATGCAGGTATACTACTACTAACTGCACATGGCACATGTCCCAGCTTGAAACACTGAAGGAATGACAGGCTTTGCTAATTATGAACTTTGAACAACTCTAATTATGTGGAAGATTAAGTGAGCGTATTATACCCACAGATGCATGGAGCTTCACTTTTACTGCATTAGTCACATACTGTACTGTACATTAAACTTAAGTGGATACTAGCTAGATTGATAGATAGATAGATGTATTCTTTGGTATGGAATCAACATGTCTGGTAGACTTGTCTCTGTGTGAAGGATTGGAATGTCAGGTTTATACAACACCACAAAAGAGTAACCTGGCTAGTAACTAGGAGAAGCCATTCAGAAGTCGTGGTTGGAATTTGGGGTACTTTTAAAGGTCCATATTGCACTTATAAGGAATTTTTTTAGCATTCCATTGTCATTTAAATATCAGCAACTAGGGATTGATGAAAGATAACTTACAGTGATAGTATGTTTACTCCGCAAACCCTAAGTAAGGAGTAATTAACCGTTTTGTAAAAATTGATCAAAATTGGCCCAAACAAAAATTTTATGCATGAGCACCACAGTGACCACACCTTTCTTATTCATATTTTAAAATCAACCAATAAAATCATAGATATTACATGCCGTTGTACAAGAAACAGCCTGTTTCACTAATTTTGTACTGTATACTTTGATGTATTAGGCATCTTTACTACTAGATGTAGCTGAGCCATTCGTTACAGTTCAAGATCATAAATCTATTGATCACACAACTGTCCCTCCTCTCTACAATCTGATCGACATTGCACGATGCACAGTCAAGTTTGTTCATATTCCTGGAAATGTTGGCAAGAAATGTGTCAGAGAATCGACATATGGAAATAAAAACCTCGCAAAGATTGACAGCAAAATTATGAACACGAAGAGTCTACTGTAGGTAGCAAATGCTTTTTGCATTGCATTTGTAACTATTTTACCTGCAGTGCTGCATGTACAGTATGCATAACTAGTGGTAAATACACGTGTGAAACTGAATATATATAAATTATCTTGTAAATGATCCCAGGTCTGTGTGATCCCTGAGCATTCAGACATTTTTTTCTTTAATCTGAGCCGTGGATTCGATGTCTCCTTGACGAGGGATGAAGAATTCTTTAATTACTAGAATCAGTTCAAGGCCATGGTCATACTGACAGTAGGAAGCTACGAAATATTCTCTCAAAATTTGTTCTGAAACAGACTAAAATCATGTACACGTGTACCTGATCAGTGGAACAAGAAGGGTTATAACGGTCTGCAAAACTGACAACTATACAACCCAGGCCAGTGCTGCAGTAATTTAAGGTTTAACAAGGTCCTCCTCTCCCCAAAGCAGTTATTTCTATCCTGGATGGATACAAATTATTTATCTAACCAAATCCTTGCTAAACCTGTCATCAGAAGAGTTCAAAAGTCATATTATCCTTAATACAAATTTGCTTGTTAAACAATCCAGAGTAGCAAGTTAAAGCAAATAGAACTTTGTGTTGCATTGTTTGGGGTCAGTCACTTAGGACAAAGCCCTATTGTTATCAAAAAAGAAAAAGAAGGTGTACTGTACTACAATTCCATTGAAGTGTTAAGTATATTAGATAAGTAAGGTTAATACTGGTCAGTAGTACTATACAAGCTGAATTGTAATATTTAGTATTCCTGTGTGAACTAACTGTACACATTTACTGCGCTCCTCACTTACCTGTCTCCTCACAACCTTAGCACTCTCGTTCTACCGTGCCTAGAATGTCCTGGTAAACTTTTAGCACTGTGTGCCCTCTATGACCACTGGCCCCTCCGGTTACTGCCCTTCCTTCTCATTCCAATATCAAATTGGAATTGTTTCAGACAGATACAATACTTGAATTTTCATAAAAACTGCTTTATTTTTCTCTCTCCTTAATCACCATAGTAATATTAATGATAACTTATGACCATAAACTTGATTAAAATTTACAAAGTAATCTATACTTTAAGTCAGGACTTTAAAGTGTCTTCTTCCCATCCAAGCATCCTGTTTACCAGCGTCCTGAGATGTATTCCTTTTGTTCCATCAAGGCACTATGCCATTTTCATTGTATTTTCATTTTCATTATATTTTTTGTCTTTGTCAAATATCATTATGCCCATAACAATACATCGTCATCAGTTTTATATGCAATGAATCCAATTCCTACTCATCAAGTAACAGTTCTGTGGTGTTTAGTTAGCTAAGTCTCCTAAGTTTGAGGTACGGTTGCAATGAGATTGTTTAATTTAAAAGCAACATTTGTTGAAAGATATTGTGACACTTATATGTTAGTTATGACACTAACACCTGTACAGCATGTATTTAACTTGTTTTAGAACTTATTGCATGCATTGTTCTTCACAAATTGTGTGAATCCAGCTCGAAATAATGACTTTCGTTTTTCAGCCGATTTCGCAAGCTTTATTATTGCTAACTTGCTATGGCTAATAAACATTCATGAGCTTTAATCGAGATCACCAACCAAAACTTTCTCACAATTAATGGAAAATTTAAAAGAGACCCTGGTTTAAAACGAAATTGAAACTAATATGTACCCAAATATTTTAATGCCGCTGTGTTTAGTGGAGACACTCTTATTATCCTCTCCATGATCGTGTAGCTCTGAAACAACTCACTTGATTTCCATCCATATAAATTTAAAAGCAACACTCTCTGAAAGATGTCGTACGATTAACATTTTCACCTGTAAAGTTGTAACACGTACGTACGTATACCGCAAATATGTGACGTGTTCTGTTTTAACCTGTTATTGGTACTTATTTCCTTGTTTCATTATTAAAATTGTTTTACATACTGTTTTATTTATTCAGAGTCCTTGTAATAATATTAATAACTAATTCTAGCAGCAATTTAGTTTATATTGGAGCTATTTATAGTCCTTGTTTAATATTACAGCTTGCTAAGCATGTACAGTAGAAGTACTATATCCGGGATTATTCTGATGGCGTTAAGATAGGTACAGTACTGAAACTAGTATGTGTGTACAGAAAATGTGATGATTTATATAAGAAACAAATGAATCAAGCAACTTTTTACAACCATATTAAGTCACTCAAAGGTTAGACCAGCTGAGAGCAAGATGATACAGAATAAAATAAAGCATGCCCAAGAAATTAAAAAATGTATTTTGTCAGGTACTTTATCGAGATTGCGGGATGCAATCCTGAGTATAAGAGTGTTCACACTATGAAGTCGATTGTCCCTGCAGTATCAGATCCATCTTACGTTTTCAACTATGTGAATCGGGCTATAGTTTGCATATAGATTTGCCACAGGGATCATTCAGTTTGTGGGACATTTTGAACTGTTTCGAATCCTACATCTAGGTAATTCACTAAAAGGAGATAACTAACACTCTTCTCACAGCATTGATTGACATTTCAGCATGTTTCATGGAAAAATGTGTCTTCAATTATTAACTGACTACGTCACGATTGGTTAAAAACCAAACATGTGTGTCTTTAATTACATTTATATTCAATATATGATATTTTCAGACACTGTTTTTAATTGCTTTTCATTGCCTGACATATCGACGACGTACTGTGCTTTACTCTCTCACTGTTCTTCCTCTGGTAGAGATGTAGCCGCATGATTTATGCTCACAGTTTTACATCCGTCTTACCTGACGCAAACTTCTCAGAAACCCTGACGTACTCATCATCCCGTTTCTTATCGTTTCTAACGTTCTCGACAAGTTCAACGTCTGGAATCGAACACCAAACCTCTGAAGCGTTTCTGTATTCTTTTGTGTGTGTAGGTGTGTGCGCCATCTGGTCACATATTCACGAAGACGTTCATACTCTCGTAACCATAGCTGCGGTTCTTTTACAAGTTAACGTCATGCATCATGGTCACTTTGGTTCTCCCAAAACTAAGATATATCTTGTCTAAGTTGACACAGAATCTAATGGAAGATCTCTGGCCCAATCAGTGTGGTGGGTGTTATGGCACAACATATTTATTTTCAATGTCAAACCCAAATTGCTTCTTCCAAGTCTGTTGCAGTGGGGAACACCTTTGATTTATAAGTATGACTTTACAGGCGAGATGGAAATATTCAAAGTGTGGAAGCTTGGGAAGAGACACTTGATGTGATAAGTGTGTCATCCTGGATGTGTTCAGAATCTCTCCTAGTTATTAGCATACTTACTTTTAATGGCTAGGGTTCCTCATTTCCACAATAACAGCTAGCAGACCATCTGAGTATTATGTGGTACTGATAAAGGTAAGATTTTCTGGCACGGTTGTTTAGATGGGAGGGACAAAGATGAGATAAAGTTTAGTTTCTCAACCCTCCTGTAAGATGTCTCTAAATTTTGACACCTTAAATAGTTAATAGTTTGAAGGAAAATGCAGTCAAATGGGAAAGGGGCAATGGACTTAGGATTTATGGATTGCAGGGTTGAGAGTCAGATTATTATACTGGGTCCTACACAAGGTACTCTTTCTTCATTGCCCCTCCTTATCAAACCCTGTGTATATAAATGGGGACCTTGCCAGGTAACTTGTACTCTGTATGTGATGGTTTGTGGCAACACTATATGGGAAGTCCCCCAGGGGTACGTACATAAATGTGGCACACTTCAGGGAATAGCTGTTTGAACTGTGGGACAATTGGGTGTGTGAGTGTAACCATGGAGGTAAAAACAGACCTCCATGGTGTAACAAATAAGTTACCAGTGCCCAGGGGTTAACTGTTGTAAAGTTAAGTGTGAGAAGACCTTGCCTGCATTGACACTATGACTGTCAACCTTCAACTTTTTAACTTTTTTTACCTCAGGTTAAGTTTGGACTGAACGGTATTAAAAAACCTTCTTGAACATATGTTGTTAGTATAATTCTTATCTGCACAAAACTCTGTAGGATTTCAAAAATGATTCTATTTAATGAAATTTGTAGAAAAACTGACAAAAGCTTGATAAAGTGTAGGGGGGATGACCGTATTGGTCGTGTATTTATGTTTCAGTTCATTACATGATTGGCAGATGTAATTAGTCAATCAAGAACTTTATGCTGTTGGGTTTAAATCTTAGTCACACACTCTCATAGAAATACACTTGAACTTCTTAACTAAGTCTTGGATCTAGTATTCTCAGGGATGGAAATTTTACAGTCTTTACATGTCTGTTCTTTCTGCATCAAATGTGAAGGATATAATCAAAGTGGGTAGATTCAAGCAGTAAGTTTATTTTGTAATATATGTTTGTGACAATGTGAGATCCCATTTAGTTCACAAAATTACAACATTCAGCACTTTATAACCAGAAAACTTTGTCGAACATTTTCCATGTTTAGCAAGTTTTGAGTTTCATACACTTACTCAACTTCCCATCCCTCCCATGAAGCATGATTCTTGATATTATTTTCCATCAGTAAAGTTTAGGAAAGATTGCTGATGTCAGAGACTACTAGATTATATTTACGTGTTGGTGTAAATAACGGAAATTTTAATTCCGCAGTGAGGAAAGCATTATTTGAGAACACCAATAAAGTTAAACTTGTGGTCTTACTGATCTTGATTCTAACTTTAGTTACAAATTTTAGCCATACCTTTCAGTTTTGTACAGGAAAGTGAAAAATGAAAGATGTGGTATGGCTGTTAGCCAAAGTTCATATTATAAATATAAAAGTTCCAGTTTCGGAAGTATGGCATGCTGAGTATGGCATGTTAAGAAGCAAATTGAATTACTCTGATAATTGCGGCCCTTTCCGTCAGCTTGTTTAACCGCCTTTCACTTTTTAATTTAGACTCGTTAGTGATTGTTTCCATTAGACCCTGAAAACCGACCGAGTAACAAGAAGTTAATTTGTTTCATTTTCACATTTGACTTTCAACTTCAAGCTTCCCTTGCGGTATTTATACCTCCAGCAGGTCCCTTGTAAAACACTGATGCGAGATCTCCATTAACTAAATTATCGCCCCGTTAATGAAGTCGACCACAGCTGAACCCATCTGTTGTACACAATCAACTGGATTAAACAGTTTGTATTGTAAATCATTAAGTTCTGTGGGAAGAGCATCATGTAGGTTTACTAAATATATGATGATTATGATGTATGCTTTGTGCCCGCATGGTTAGACATTCTTAGACATTCTTACCATTCCCTGATGTGGTCCCAGATGCCGTTAACCAGGAGAAGATGTTCCCCATAGGTGAGATTAGTAAATATTTGTAATTCTACAGCTGTGGCGTCTTAAATGCCTGCCTATGCCGCTTTATTCCAGTTTGTAAATGAAATGGTTAATCATTATAATACCATCACGAGAGGTAGGAGGAGGTTACTCCACCAGTCCCGGTTCATGTGTGACAGCTGCATTTTGACGTTGCGATACGGTGCGACTGCATGCTGCGGTCATGTTTATCTGATGTTTGACAATTTTTACAATCAGCCATCAATTAGACACATAAGTGTCAGTTCATTTAACTTGAAAGTGTGTGACAACATTGCTCAGTTGTCTGGGGTAGTTTTGAAATAATGTGTAAAACGAAAATGAGAGCATGATTGGGTGGTCTTTCCGAAGAGCAATGTAGCATGCATGTAAGTTTTAATTGAAAACTGCATATTTGAGGAATTGGTTTCGTTTATATTCTAGTTACAAGTCAGGTGATAGTGATGATAATAGTGTTCATTTCATTCTGACAGGTTTAAGGGGGTGTATACATGTACTATGTCTATATGATCAGCATACAGTGTATACATGGTGAAACAGTACTATTGCATTCTAAGCCATACAGTACTATCTGATTTGAAACATTTTGACGGTCTATATTCACCAAACCGTTGCTCGTTTTTCGCTATTTCTATCACCTCAAATGATTTCCATAATTCCTGCACATGTATAACAGCTAGTATTGAATTTTATGTGTTATGATTTACAAGCGATCCGAATCAACGTGCACAAACACTTTGTCCTTAGCTTACAATCTCGATTACCAAGTTTGCTCGAAACTGACATTAACCGAGAAACGTAACATTTGCAAATGAATTAATCATTCAATCAATTAATCAATCAATCAATCAGGATAAATAAATCTCTTTGAGCTTACATTGTCAATGGATCAGCATGGAATTCTCTATTAGTCAAACTTAAAGTTTTTCTTCATGGTTATGTTCAGATTTTTACAATTGTGTAAAAAAAGTAACAAAATTTCCATGCATTTAGATTCAAACCTACATGATATCAGATAAAAGTATTCTTTTTTCTTCCACTAGCTGAGCGTACATGAGTGTGTAATAAACACTCCACACTCCACCCATGCTTATAAGTCATATAGTCTTCTGGCACATACAGGAACTAAGTACTACGGCAGCAGCGCAGCCTCGGGGTATCAACACCAGTTAATCTCATATTCTTATTTCGTTTTGGATTAAAATTTTCTGGGATGTCCTGAAGCTTTTAGTCTTCTCTATCTTCTCTCCTCCTCAAAGTTTT
>JAIPMN010020528.1:10612-30721 GCA_020650975.1 Apostichopus californicus | reverse complement strand
CCCCCCCCCCCCCCATCTATTATGACTCTGTACCCACTACTCACGTATGGAATCTTCCTAATACCACTAAGAATACTCTCAAGTAATGTACCCAGAGTAAGCCATACCTTACGACGGTACCATCAGGAGCCACCACCCAACCTCCCTCCCCTCCCCCCCCCCACCATCCATTATGACTCTGTACCCTCTACTCACATATGGAATCTTCCTGATACCACCGAGAATACTCTCAAGTAATGTACCCAGAGTAACCAAAGGATCTGTTCTTCGTCTGTTGATAGACTGCTTTCTTCTCTGAAAGTTTTAAAAACAAAACAAATTGTAAGTTATTATATAACTTGATTTTTGACATGCTACGCAATTAATAGGAGAGGGCATTTTTCTTTAATCTCTTCCTCAGAAATGCACCATGACTCCCACCATCATTATCATCGACCTGTCCTATTTAATAAGCTATAACATCACGTTACACATAAAAGAACAACATTGGACATTTCCATTTTTTTCTTTCATATCTGCATTGTTTACATTTTCACCTTCACTAAAACAATATCATTACTGCTTCACCCAGTCCATGTTCCTTTAAAAATCAGAAAATTGAGGATTCCAACTTTCAGCATACCAAACTAGACTATCTAATTCCCACTTTTCAAACCAACGGAAACAGTTGCACCTAAGGCGACAAACGGCTTCTCTTTGCAATCTTAATGGATTATAGGGATTCCAGAGGAACGGCTGAAACATCAGGAAAATCTCATAAGATAACAGTATAAAACCATGAAGATCTCAGTGAAGACCTTCTATGCTACCAGTAAACCTGTTTTACAAGTTTACATCATTATACAGCTACAAAAAAAACAGAGGTCTTTTTTTCTTTAAAAGCTTAATTATCAGACACAATACTTGGAGGTATGGATGATGCAGACATGACTCATACAGTCAATGATGGAAGAGCAAAAAACTATTATTCAATATCAAGTGCTTTACTATCAACTAACTCGGCTGCTGAGACAGCCATTATTTATAATAAAGAGTTAAACAACCATTATGTATAACCAGACATAACCAGACAGCCATTATTTATAATGAAGAGTTCACAGCCATTATGTATAACCAGACATAACCACATAACCAGACAGCCATTATTTAAAATGAAGAGTTAACAACCATTATGTATAACCAGACATAACCAGATAGCCATGTTTTATAATAAAGCTTTTACAGCCATTACTTATAACCAGTTATAACCAGACAGCCATTATCTATTATAAAGAGTTTACAGCCATTATTTATAACCAGACATAATCACACATAACCACATAACCAGACAGCCATTATTTATAACCAGACAGCCATTACTTATAAAATATAATAAAGCGTTTACAGCCATTATTTATAATAAAGCATTTACAGCCATTATTTATAACCAGACATAACCAGACATAACCACATAACCAGACAGCCATTATTTATAATAAAGTGTTTACTAACCTTCAAATAATCAAGACTTTCCTCTGTGTCATTGGTCCTCTTCTTTTTAGCAGGTATATTCTCTTTTGGAAATCTGAGTACCAGGGACTTGCGTCTTAATGTGTCAGCACTAAAAATAGAACAAAGTCCAATGTTTATTGTCACTAGGAAGTTCAATTTACATCCTTAATTTTGTGTACAGTAAGTTAATTATGATCAGAGGGTCAAATTTACCACAGTGATTAAATCTTTTCTTCCAACAGTTTTCATAAATAAAAAAAAAAACACAACTTTTGAAAGTCCCATCTTCCACCAACTTATTTTTTTTTTTCAGTTTTATCCTAAAACACAAC
This sequence comes from Apostichopus californicus, assembly GCA_020650975.1. Taxonomy (NCBI): domain Eukaryota; kingdom Metazoa; phylum Echinodermata; class Holothuroidea; order Aspidochirotida; family Stichopodidae; genus Apostichopus; species Apostichopus californicus. Next base: position 28,898 of record JAIPMN010020528.1, on the reverse strand, counting down.
AACAACAACAACAACAACAAAAGCAACTTTTTGAAGTCCCTCCTTCCACAAGCTTAAAAAAAAAGAAAAAAAAAAAAAATGCAACTGCCTGAATCAAGCCAAATGGAAGTGAGGCAATATCCATTTCACATCACCAAACTGATAAATCCTTCTGGTTTATTTTTGGTTTACTTATTATCATTTTTTGAGAATATTTGGCCAACTTACTGATCCAAAACAGACTTTGCAAAGACAATCTTGGTTCCCTCCGTCTTGACCAAGGCGTCGTCTTCCTCTGCCGGTAACTCTTGTTCCATCCGCTCCTCCTGCTCCTCGGTCATCGCGACCAGGACGGACGGCTGATTCTCCCTCGGCTTCTTGTCGTACATCGGACATTCCTTGTTGGTTCTCATGTGGCCCATTTGTCCGCAAGCCCCACATTTCATCTAGATTTGAAAACAGAATCAACATCAAAGAGTCAATTTCGTCATTTTGGTTTCTGTTTTAACTTGATGAAGTAATGATATAGGTGCAGAGTCATTGCGAGTCTCCCACAAACCGGACTTGAGGGTGAGTCCTCCCGTGAGTACCCATATTTCGTCGTTCTGGTTTCTGTTTTAACTTGATGAGAGTAACATTACAGGTGCAGAGTCATTGCGAGTCTCCCCCAAACCGGACTTGAGGGTGAGTCCACCCGTGAGTACTCATATTCTAGAAGAGTTGCCAGTGCTTGTCCTCGCCCCGATTAATTTGTACTCGTACGTAGTACTCTGGGCGTTTCGGAAAACTTGTTTAGATACTAGTGTCAGATGAAATCCTGCTTTCTCATGCTTAGAGTATTTGTACTCATAGACATACCTAGGATGAATCCTACTTGCACTAGTCTTGTACTCATGCTGTTTTACTCAGACTACAAGACTCTTACAAACTGACTGTCTTGATCGAGCTCTTAGTAGTTCTGTGCTCGTACTTCCATTTTAGCATAGTTGCCAGTGCTTGTACTCAACCTCGTTTGATTTGTACTCGTACTTTGGACGATCTGGAAATCCACTTTAGATATTTGCTTAGAGTCTTGTACTCAACACATATACCAAGGGACCATCCAAACTGATTAGTTTGACCGGGGTTGTAGTGGGTCTGTATACTGACTAATATCGTAGCATTATTGACTGCACTGACACTTCCTGACACTAGATTTGTACTCATACCTGTAGTCAAGGCTGTTTAAAAATCTACTATTCACACTTGTACTCACAATTACAGGATTGCAGCAACTAAGTCATTTTGTTCTTTGGTCAGAAATGGTCAGAAAAAGTTTTTCAATGAGTTCAAACCTATTGTCATGAAAATAGATTTATACCTAGCCGAAGAGAAGTACTCTTTGGCATCTTCTCATCATCTTCTCATCTTAATTTTCCCCTTACCTTGACCTCTTTCTCTGGTTTTTCCTTCTTCCGTTTCTTGGTGAGGGCAGGAGACTTTGCCGCCGTCTCTGGTTTCTGTCCTTCCTTCTGAAGTTTCTCCTCGTACCTCTTCACCCTTCTCAGCTGTTCCTGGATTCGCCTTCTCTCTTTCTTAAGTTCTTCGATGTGTTTATCATCTTGAAGCGCAAACTGTCGGCTGTTTTACAAATCGAAAGCACGACGGCTCATTTCATAACTTTCAAAATTTCGTCTCTGATGAATTTGTTTTTGACGGTTGTACAACATGTTCAAATAAAGGTCGGAAAGACCCTCAATTTCACTACATCTCCCCCCCCCCCCAGCTCCCATCCCTCCTCCCTAGTGCCAAATTAACATTGCAAATGCAACTGCAACAACATCAGTCTTCTCTTAATATCAATGGTAGTATTACAAGATGGGAGATATGAAATAAGGATACACTCTTTCACAATCGTACAACGTACTTATCTTATTGTTACACAACTTTATCACTTGAGTCGTGTAACGACTTTTAGTTGTGTAATGAATAAAGGTAACGGCTTTAGTTGTGTAACGACTAAACGTCAATGGGTTGACTGTCACATCATACAAAAATACATTCGTTATATTGTCAGCGTTTACTGAAAACTGAATTGATTTACACACTCAAAACCACATGACCCAAAATAACATTATGAAACACATTCACTGTAGTGGTAGTTATTGCATGTTACGCAATATACGTTTTATGTATGTGTGGATGACAGAATAGAGTAACTGGAGAAACATTGTTTTATTTATCTCAATGGGAAAGTGTATGTCAAACTTTCTGGAATCACGTCACATGTCACAACTGGTTACAACACTAATGATATCCCCTAACTAAAGTTTTGATTAAAAACTGTCGATTTGGATCTGTTTACAACACCAGGTTTTTTTTTTACTTGCTTGTTTGCACTTATTTTCTAGTTTATTATGAATTTATTTTTCCTTTTTGCTCCAAACTACAACAGACAATTTTCATCCCTACCGTTGCTATGGATTCCACACACCCTTAAAACTTACATGTATTTCTCGTCCTTGGTTTGTCTTATGCACACGTATGCAAACTACAACAGACAAATATTGTTCCCTACCGTTGCTATGGATTCCACCCACCCTTAAAACTTACATGCATTTCTGGTCTTTGGTTTGTGGTATGCGCACGTATGCAAACTACAACAGACAAATTTCATTGCTACCGTTGCTATGGATTCCACCCACCCTTAAAACTTACATGCATTTCTGGTCTTTGGTTTGTGGTATGCGCACGTATGCAAACTACAACAGACAAATTTCATTGATACCGTTGCTATGGATACCACCCACCATAAAAACTTACATGTATTTCTCGTCCTTGGTTTGTCTTATGCGCACGTAGGTTTCGATGATCTCCGGCCTCCTCACCGTCTCGACTCGGACGTATTCCTTTCCGTTATCGTCCTTGAAGGTTCTGTATATTTTCAGTCTTCGTCCCGTCTGTTGGTAGAGGTTTATTTTACAAGTAACAAGAAATTAGATCAACGTTAAAATAAGGCCTGGACTGTGGGGCTGACGCCATCTTCAATTTAACCTCAAATGATTATTTGCAGTCATTTCAATTGTTTTGCATATGTGAAAGGTCAATATCTTGACAAGAGGAATTATAGCTATGTAAACATTATAACAGCACCCAAATTTTCCTTTTCCGTTGCACTATGAAATAAATAAATGCTGAAATTCTACGTAGTCATCCTAGATAGCAGTGGTATTTTGAATTTGTCCAAACTCTGACCACATGGTCGCCAGAGAGCCAAGGGTAATGTTTTTCAAGCTCAAAACATACCCCAATTCTAGCCAAAATATTTTTAAAGCTTTTCTTCCTAATTGTTTATAATCTCTTAGTCAGGTTTCCATCGTTAATTAACTCTTTACGCCTTACTATTACTTTTTTTAGTTGCAGTTATCAATCAATTATTTTAGTCCAATCTGTTACTCTCACCAGAGCAGATCCAAAGCTTTGGACCGATGCGGTATCATCTTCTTTCCCGCCAGGGGTGGGGGTGCTGGCGCCATTCTTTTTCTCTTTGCTCCCATCTTTAGAGTCCTCTCCCATTATCATCTTCTGAAGCTCTTTCCTCTCAGCCTCTTCCCTTTCATGAGATAACTGAGGAGGAAAATCATGAAAATTTACACAATCTTTTTTTTCTTTCAGTTTTTTTTGCTCTCAGCCAAGATTTTCATCCATTTTTTTTTTACCAATATGAGATGATTTGGGAAAATAAAACAAAAAATATCTTTTAATTATTACCTTAAAACTCAGAGTTGAATCTATTACAAAAAAGAATGAGCTAAAAGAACAGTCCAAACTGAACTTTAATTTCTTTTTTCTCCTTTTATCCTTGTATACTCTTGATTCTACACCACGGATAAAATGTACCATAACGAACCACAATGAATGAATGAACCTCAATGAATGAACCCCAATGATTGAATGACCCCAAATGAACCCCAATGAACCCCAATGAACGAATGGTCCTTCCATGCAACTTAAACGAGACATATCCATCCAATTCAATTCAAATTTACTCATGTTATCATACAGAAGAAAACATAACACATAAATGCAGTAGAAAAAAAAATAGCAGAATATGAAGGGATACTAGAAAACGAAAATACTGTTGACGAGGTTAGCGACCATATCTGAACTGACCAGATCTGTGTCTCTTAATATGATAGTGTTTCATGCATGTGCTTTGTTAGCAGATTTAACAAGAGGGAAACCTACAACTATAGCAGGCAGATTAGTGACATTCCCGGAAGCCTGTTGCAAATTTCTGTTGTTAACTTACAGACAAGCGATGAGCTCTCCTTGATTTCCCAACAAACAAACAAAAACCTCCCATTAGTAAACCTCCTATTGTAACACTGATGCAACAGCTAGTAAGCTATAAACTAAAATAAAGACCAGAGATGATTTGAATGGTGGTCACATAGCAGTTCCCTTTACCTGTGTACTTGTCTTTTTATTGGTCAGCATGCTTTCAATGTTCTTTCCCATCTCTTCGAAGTCGCTGTCGTCTCCCCCAGAGCTACTCTCCTCGTCAGTGGAGAGAACCTCGTCTGAAGCTAAAACTCTGAAATCAAAATATGAGAACAAAAACCCCCCCAGAAAATGTTAGCTATATATTGAGGACAGAAATGAGTCATTTCATTGTACAGGAGTGGCTGTGGATGAATGGTCCTTTCCCAGGGCCAACAGAGATTGGGGTACTGGAGGGGTGTGTGCACCCCCTCCCCCTCCTCCCAGTTAAGTGCCCTTAATTTTCATAAGAGGTGACCATTTTGGTATCTTCTTTATTGCTTTAAATTTTCTGTAATTGAACAGTGCTCTTTATTGAAAAAATCAATAAAGTTGCCATGAAAAAGTGTCTTGTCATAGGCAGAATTATTATTTAAAGAAAGGGGGGGGGGGTCATTAAACAGTGACATTGTGTTGGATAACTCTCAAATAATGGAATTTAATTAATTTCTGGTATGGAATGCACAGAGGTTTCAAAATGTCAGAAAGTTTAGTGGTAACTTTGTGGTTTGACCCTTCAAATCAAATGTCACATGTCCCAATACCCCTCAAAATTCCCACATGGAAGCCTGCCCCTCTTGTCACCGAACACATTTTTCAATAACAATGGTGACCAATCACAAGCATACGGTATTTAAGTGCCGCATGCATAATGACGGAAACAAAAGCCACGTAAGTTTGTTTATTAATGGAAATATGACCACCAGAATAAATGCTTGGGGGAAATTTTGCGGTTTATTTCCAAATCAGTTTGCCTTCCAATTTTTTTATCACATAAACCGTACACAACGTGCAGGAAATTGCTTTAATTTCCTTTTCCACTTTTCCGACTCAAAATACAGTTTTACGGCTAATAACCATTTGTCCACGTCATAAACATACTTGTTCTGAAGTTCAAATATCCTTTGGCATTCTTCCTTGTAACGTTCGTGGTGCTCGGCGATCCCAAAACGATTCCCTCGGGCAAATTTGTTGATGTCGCTTTCGCCCGACTTGGCCTGTTTCGTCGAGTAGGTTCTCACCACATCGATGACTTCCCACCTGGACAATTTCTTGATCTGTTGACATCACACAAAGACAAAAACAAGAAAAATTACAACTAAAATGGGCGCCAAAAGTAGTGAAGAATTATAGCCCGAGTCTGCCAGCAACAAAGGGAATACTTGGAAGTCGGGAGATGAGAGGTCGAGGAGAGGGGGAGGAGAGGGGCAGGAGAGGGGGAGGAGAGGGGGTGGTGAGGGAGAGGGGAGGGGGAGGAGAGAGGTGAGAAATTGGGTCTTAGAGGTCAAAGTGAAGGTTTGTAACCAGTATTGAGCCAGCAACACTTTAAGTATATATCCACTCCAGTACTAAATATGGTAAAATTACATAATATGGAAAATAAAAGGTATATACTACCACAAGTACACCCTATATGTGCAGACTCACCACAGAATTCACAATTCATGTTCTTTTAATTCTCTCTATAAAGGTTCAACAGGCACCATTAACAGGGTTTTTGCAACCATCTGGGTCAAAGTAAATTCGCCCATGGGTCTGTCACATATGACCCTGATCTTTGCCCACCTGTGTTCCCAAGGGACAGAATGAAAAATAATTTCTCAGCAGTAGGTTGGCCAAGTGTCTTTAGAATGAGACAAGCCACCGACAACGACGGCCAGAGATTACACTTTTATCGGTTGGAACACGTCCTGGAGTTGAACCTAGTGAGGAACCTAGATCGTGTGAGTGATAATGTGTGGGTGATAATGTGGGTATCAATTCCACAAACATGTCTGAATCACCATAATCAACATATTTTAAATACTATAATTTGTCAAAAGACCAACAAAATCCACTATGCACGTCCAACCAGACTACAACAAAGATTTATAAACGACTTTAATAGTAATAAGAAATGCTGAGGGGTCCAAACCTTGGATTGCCCATATCGGGACAATGATTGTTCTCGGATAAAACTTTTCCTTCCAATCATTTTATTTGAACAGAAACTTGACAAATGAAACTGATGAATTGCGTTCTTTTTCGGATTTGAATAACAAATTAAATTAGAGCAAAATTAATGCCAAAAAACATCTTTTAAAACTGACGTCTTCCTCTGATATTCCAAAGTCTCTCAGCATCTGTTTGGCTTGCTTGAGATTCAGTCTTCTTAGATCGGCATCTGTCCCGGTTACTGTCCTCTTGGATGGCTGGGGGGAACTGGTTTCATCCTACGAAGAGATAATGGTCACATATATGAAAGAAAGTTCAAACCTTTTATTTAAATGAATACACTAAAATGAGCCCAGATGGAATATCACAAAATAAATTAATACTATACGCATGTAGTTTATAAATACTCTAGCATGATAAAAAATGCCACTGCTCTATAAATAACTGTTTTGCCATAATACAGGTATATCTTCGATTCTCAGTGCATAATTTTTCAAAGGTCAAATCCAACCCACAAAATATTTCAGTCTGGCCCCAGAGGCGTTGCCAATGGGTGGTCGGGGGGGCACGTGCCCTCCCCCAAAAAATTATGCCCCCCCCCGATGTGATATTTAGTGTTAAAAAAAATACTCAAACAAACAAACACTTTATATGCCTCAATTAAAAACATAAATAGCGGACAGACTAAGCCCGAAAATTCTTGAACATAAAGTTACTTCAAGTTGCAAAATATAGCACCAGATTGCATCTAAGGACACTTAATTAATCAAAAATTTCCTAAAGGGGAGGGGGACATCCCTTAGACCCCTCCCCCAGGACGGCATTCACAAATAAACATTGTGCCCCCCTCCCTCATTAAGTGCTGTGCCCCCCAAAGATTGAAATGTCTGGCGAAGTTACTGTCTAGCCCTCATAGATAAGTATTAAATTGAGAACTACTCCTGTCTGAGTCATTCAACGTTTTGCAAACATGGCAAAAATGCCCCACGAAGCAAAAGTGCACGACAGTGGTTAGTACAAATGACATTAGAATTTACAGGTATTTCACAAGTTATTACAACAAAGTTAGGCAAGTGAAATGATAGTTACACAACAAAATGCACAAAAGAAACACAAGAGGGAGAATTAGATATTACACTCTGTTGCCATGCACAAGACAATGAAATTGATTGCTTTTGTTTCTTTACCTTTGCCTGTATAGGCTTGTTTGGCACCTTGATGTACGAGAATCCCTCTCCGCATCCTGTAGGGTCGGCGACACCGGTCACGGCTAACAGACACTTTCCCTTCATCGCTGATATGAAGGCCCTCGTCGTGTTCCAAGGAGCAGTTTTAACCTGAAGATGAAATAAGAACAAGACATGTCCAGTCAAGCAAGAATTGTTTATCCTAGCCTAGGCATAACTTAAACTAATACTTAGCCTGGAAGGCAGTTATCTTAACATCGCTAAGCAGCAACATGTAAATGTGAGAGAATCGGAATTGGCTTGTAACTTTCACTTCACGTCAGTTGGAAGTCCAATTTACAGTATTAACTCAGTTTGCATTTTGGATTTTTTGTGTTTTGTTAAAAGGCGTTCCATAATAGCGACTGAAATGTATGAACAAATTAATAATAATTTTGATCATGCTGTTTGGTTTTTAACATGGTTATACTGTAGCAATGTATGACAGGAATCAAGAAAACAAAATGGTAACATATATTTTCTTGCTTTATGGATAATGTTGTTCCTGAAACCATTACATACAATATTGACCTGCTGTGACTTCAATTGTCAGCTATGGTTGACTGCACATAGAATAAGTTTACACTTTCATTAGTATCTATTTAGTTTGATTTTTAACACATTCATATTACCTAATATTCGAATGTGAAAACAATGACCTGGAGATTTCCTCTAGTTTCAACAGAGCCCTTTTCAAATATACCAACACACTGAATAGCCTTCGGCGAATCAGCTTAATGCACAAACCATGATGGAAGAATACTGGAGAATCTTAACCAAACTTATTCCGAAGTTACTCCACGGGAGCTTTCTGACGCTACAATTTCTGTTCGTACCTGACGTAGCAGTCAGAGAGTGCACCACATATACCATTAGGGAACCTGTTGCAAAACCTCACCAGGAAGCAGGTTCTACCTCACCCATTCAAAATTGCTGTTTTGCAGTGTCGCTAAGCCAAGCCTTTCATGCATTTGGCATATCGGCATCTCAGAAAGTGGTCAGATGCTGCAGGGTGCACTGGTCTTTGGGAGGGAGACATTGAGTGGTGGTCCTGGGAGCAACATTAGGTGTGACCATTATACAATTACCCTATAATTCTCTAAAACAATTCATCCAAAAGAGAAGGCTTGCTTCCAGCCGGTGTTCATCCACGATCATCACCCAGAGAAGGGGGGGGGGGAGAATAAGCCTCCGTTCAGTTCCCTAAATCGTGAGGGAAATACAAAGCCAGAAGTGATCTATGAAACATTCCATATTTTTACCAAACTTAGATACTTGCCTCGTCATCTATCTTTTGAAGGTCTTCCTCGTTGTCGTCCTCGGGAGCGAAGAAGGATTTCTCTCCGTAACCAGCGTCCTGTACGAGAGAAAGAATCGCGTTCTTCATCAAATAATAGTTTACTGTTGTTATTTTATATTTATACCACAACTTTTGTAAACTTTGCTCATGGGTAGTTTCACAATCTTTAAGTCATCACGGTGGGTAGCAAGTGCTTTTAAATCTTGATACTAAAAAAAAATGACCAGATCAGATGGCACAAATTTCATTCAACCTGGATCAATTTACAACTTAAACTTTCACGAGGAATTGTTTTCTTGAATTCTTTTATACTTAAAATATCAACCAATCATATATATAAAACCTGCCACTCTTCAAGCTAAATCACTCCAACGGGCACGAATTTTATATTGTTGGTAATTTTGTTGCCCGTGGTACTTTCACACTCTTTAAATTCACCAAGGTTGAGTAAGAATTAAGCCACACCTCCTGGACACTCTTCTTTGTTTACTGCCTGACAGACCTGCATCTCACAGGCCTGCATTGGACAATCAAATCCATCAAATGAATTTGATTTCAAATGATTATGATTTACATAGAACTTTTTTCACATTTCTTCAAATATCCAAATGTCATGCATATAGATGCTGCTCTCTTTAGGCATTACACCAACAGCAATGTCAAAGGAAACATGTATATTTACCACACTTTTATTTTCCTGTATGTATGGTTGATTAGCTTATTACCTTTATTTTTTGTTCAGAGGCTTACATAATAGTAGTATGCATGTACTTTCACCACCCTTATATTTCCTGTACATACACTAGTTTAATATTTCCTTTTATCTCTTTTCAGAGGCTAACATACTATAGTAGTATGCATGTACTTTCACCACCCTTATATTTCCTGTATATACACTTGACTAGTTTAATATTACCTTTAGTCTTTGTTCAGAGGCTAACATACTATAGTAGTATGCATGTACTTTCACCACCCTGATATTTCCTGTATATACACTTGACTAGTTTAATATTACCTTTAGTCTTTGTTCAGAGGCTAACATACCATAGTAGTATGCATGTATTTTCACCACCCATTTATTTCCTGTATTTAGACTTGACTAGTTTAATATTACCTTCAGTCTTTGTTCAGAGGGTAACACACTATAGTAGTATGCATGTACTTTCACCACCCTTATATTTCCTGTACATACACTAGTTTAATATTTCCTTTAATATCTGTTCAGAGGCTAACATACTATAGTAGTGTGCATGTATTTTCACCACCCTTATATTTCCTGTCTTTACACTTGACTAGTTTAATATTACCTTTAGTCTTTGTTCAGAGGCTAACATACTATAGTAGGCACAGCATTGTTCTGATGACACCATGGCCCTAATCTCCTCCTCAGTCGGTAACCGGAAATCAGGTTTGATCACCCACCAGTTGGAGTCCATACCTTTTAAAGAAGGGATGTCAAAACATTGCAAATGGGTACTGAAAAGAATTCACTACTTTATATGTGTGTGGGAGCCCGGGGGGGGGGGGCATGGGAGAGGTGGGGCAAAGGGTAAGTTTATTTTTGAAATGTGGGAAAATGAAAAATCCAACACGACTATTATAGATATGTGAAGGTGTAAACCACCAATAAGAAGGAAGGGAGGTACGATGGAGGGATAAGGGGACAGGGAGAGAGGGGTGGGGTGTAGAGGGTTGGTAGAGGGGGAGAGAAAGTAGTAGTAATGGGATCAATGAATTCCAAGACTTTCTACAGATAAAATTGTACTTGATATAAAATTCCACAAAAGTTTTACTCAGAGTTTAAGAAATGAATAATACAAGCCTCCTGAACAAATTTCTTTAATACAAGACTCGTTCATTGAATATTTCATTTGTAAACTCAGAGAGTAAACAAATCATCAATGAAGTATTTATTGAATCATTAGTCTATTCCTCCTCCTCCTCCTCCTCCTCACCTGTCCTCTTAAAGTCGGCACAGAGTTTTAACCTTTTCCGGATGCTGCTCTCAGAGTGGGTGGGAAAGGCCTTCTTTATGTCCTCCATCTTGATTCTCCTTGGGTTGTCCGGACTATTCAGGAACATCCGGTAGATGAAGACCTGATGAAAGATGCCCATTTAATGTGAATCATCACCTTTTAAAACTTACCACATGGTCAATACTGACAAATTAAAAAAATCCTTTTACATCTTTCTCTTTCGTGTTCACCCTACACATTAACCTGTCTGTATTTTGTGTGTGTATTTGTCCCTTCTGTTACTGTAACTTGTCATTCAGCCTCTGAAGAAGATCCTGCTAGGATCGAAACATGAGGCCCTTTTACTTTTACACATTCTCTTACACAGGCTCTTTAGTGGATAAGCAGTTTGCTAACAGTTTTGTCTTATTTAGAATGATAAAACATAATATTCATGTAGATGTATAACTAATGTCATTGATGTTAGTCCTGTACTAACAAGTTAACAATACGTTACCATGCAATTACTATGCAATGTCTTATTGCAACAACAAAAGTGTCAATTTGCATATGGTTATTGCTTGAAAATGGCTAATTGCCATGTGCTGGAATATGGATGGGAGAACTGTCTTTCAATATAATCATACCAATACAGACTAGGGATGAGTTAAAATGAATCAGTGTACAAGACAAATGCTTCTGTTTTACAAACAGGTCAAATATAACATCTCAGATTTCTACCAAACCCACAGTCATATTTTTTTTCATCAAGATTTACAGTTTCACAAGCTATTATAAGCTGGCAAAGTTTCTGAATAAAACATGTACATTTTTCATTAACCTGAGATACATAGACTTTGAAACACCCATCCACTTGCTTTGAGAAATTTCTGAACATCTAAATAAATAAAGAGAAAATTCTGCAAACTATGACAATAATATTTACCTGCAAGAAATCCCTGATGTGATTGTTAGCTCTCTTCGAGTTTGGTCCGGGGACCTCCATCAACGGGCATTCCTGTCCGACACATATGATGGTATCGACGCTCCTAACAAAATACCTGACATGGGACAAAATACATAAAGGAATCATTCCTGTGGGAGACTTTTCTAAACTAAATCGCTTGAAAATGGAAAAAACAAATTATAGAGGCTCATATTCTTTTGATTATGACTTGTAATACAAATAATGTCCTCTTTGGGGGGAGTTTCAATACAAACTTGCTTGTTTCTCTGTGACACAGCTTGTCAAAAGTCAAGCACTAAGGACTACAGCCAGGCTGTACATAATCTCTTGTCCTTCACAGTTTTACACAGCAGACTGCCGATCTGTGGAGGTCACCCTTCTCCATTGCTTGATATTTATTCAGGCTTGCTGCAAAAATTCTGCTGTAGCAGTTTTTGCTCTTGTTAAGTAACTAAAATAGGGTAAAATGAAGTTACTCAATGTGCCGAAACAGACGACTGCCCTATCGGTAAGAGAAATAACAAGTTTGCAGTAGAGAACCGTTAATATCCTGCGACACAATCCTCGTACATTCTGACAAAGTTTAAAGAGACAAGGGTCCACCAGACTTACTTTTGCCTCGTACGTATGATGAGGAAATCTGTCTTTGGCAATCTGTGTGGAAATATCGGTGCTCGGAATAGGTTGTTTTCCATCGCCTGGAGCGATTCCCCCGGAGATAGATTACCTAGGAATGGTGCATTGTGGGTAAAGACCGTCTCTCCAAATTCGTAACTCGGTGGTTTGCTGTCGGTGCCGGGTTTCTGTGAAAGTGAGAATATCGAAATCGACGACGGTTTTTAAGTGAACGATTCGTCTTATTTTTTTTTCTATGAGAACATTGCCAGACTTGTGACGGAGGTCGATACCAATGCAGATGATACTTCCATTCCTCCACAGGATACACAAAGCAAGATATCTATGGGGCAGTAGCTACATATGTGGAGAGATTACACTGGTTTGGCTTAGCATGACTTCACTGCTGTTATTTCTCTAGAGGTACTGCTACTTATTTAATACGTCCAGTTTGTACAGGTTGCAAGTACTGTATGCACCACAGACTTGATTGCAAGAAAGATCACCATATATGAAGGAAAAATAGTATGCCCGGCTTTGCATCATGTGTGCTGAATAATTACCCACACAGTAAGTGGCATTTATAACTAACAACATCATGTGTTATTTTGTGACAAAAACTTGAGGTGCTATCTACAAATAAAAAAAAAAAATTATGCTCACCCTTTTAAAGTAATTACTGATTTTGGTTGCCATGCCGACGTTCATGATTTGTGGGGGATACTCTTCGCAGTATTCAAACAATACCAGATCTCCGTCCATCCCAGACAGGTCCTCGGGGGTCCTCATGAAGAACATCTCTCCTCCGCCGGAGGCTTGCCTCTCTTGTTCTCTTTGCTGTGGAAAGTAAAGAGATCGTTTACAATCATAATAATTGAATGCGGATTGCGAATAAACCAAACACAAAAACATACTCAAGGCATCACTTCGACCAACCCGCCAGGTCCTCAGTGGTCTTAATGAGAACATTGCTTGCCTCTCCTGGTCTCTTGGCATTTTAAAAAGAAGACTTAATTGAGGCAGAAATTATTTTGTGTGTGAATATTTGTATTAATAAGTTAGTGAAACCCCCTCCCCCACCCGAAAAACACAAACAATTTGAGCACACATAATGTTTCCACATCTCTTTCATCATAGTCTTCAAGACATTCATATATATATAGAAAGTCTGAAATGCTCCATTCAGAGAAAATCAAATAAAGACCAGATCCAATCAAATCAAATTTCATGCATTAGTTTGCAAACTCTATGATTCCATAAAAAAAAACAGCTCTTTTAACTTTATGTTAGAAACATGATAATGATCGTATTCCATATTGTAAACATCATGTTTTGATAATTCTTGCTTACGAGAGTATTGTTTTACATCTGTCAACGTATCTGTTTACACTCTGAGTCTTCATCAATAGCAGCCTAGATGGATCTTTCATAACTTCACAATTCAAAATAATTTGGGTGAAACTTAAGGACCAGAGCTCATGGCACTTGGTGTTCTTGTTCGTTGAGAGGATGCGAAAAGATCTTTATGAATGTGCGAAAAAGATCAATTTGTCGGTGGGCTTACCTTGGCTTTCAATTTGATCCTTCTCACTAGAGGAAAGACCGAGTGTGGACCGGCGTTGGATAAGGTGCCATAGTTGTACCTCTTCAGCGAGGGCCTGTGCCATTGTCTTAACTTGATAGGCCCCATGTGAGTTGGAAAGTATGGCTGCCTGAGTTCAACTGCTGGAGTAGCATGCTGCAGGGGGAAAAAAATCCCAGAAAAACAACTAGGCTAACAAGTCTTGCACTAATGTAGTTATTAAAAATGTTAGATTATGAAATATCATTTAATGTCAACACAATGGATTAACAAGAAATATTGGTTACTTGAAATTTCACTTCTGCTCACATCCACAAATAAAAGGAAACCAATCACGTTTAAAACTCACACATTTTGGATGGTAGCTTTGACCTACCTGAAGACTTTACATTCTGAATATTTTGGCTACTGGCTTAGCAATAGAGATAACTGTGAAACAGCAGCTGACATATATATATATATATGCAGATATACTGGAGGTACTATCTGCTAATTACAGATAACAGCATATTTTGATCTCCTTTGCAAATAAGGCTTTTAGTGGATTTAGACTTACCACTTACTCAATCTGGAACCTTAAAGTATCTACAGACTTACACTGCAATAATCTTTTATTAAACCCTAAAACCTTCAAAGCTGCGTGAGTCAAGGAACGCTGTGCTTTTTTTCGCACAGAGGGTTCACTGTTCAAAATTATTCCAGGTTACTTAAAGGTATTAAATGAGCTCTGAATATACTGTAGTCCGCATAATCATGTGAATTACAGAAACAGTCTACAAAAGGGAAGGACCCGGCTTGAGGTTGAATGAATGAAACTCCAACCACTATTACAAATTTCTTCAGCCCTTTCAACTCCTTGACACTCTTTAATCTAACAAATTTTGCACTTTCCTCGCTATCCCATTTTGCCGTCCGTCCAATTTAGCTGTATGTCTCTCTATATGTCTCTGTTAAATTTGTCCTTAGCCTGTCTTCGTTTCAGTCAGCCACTGAAGAAGATTTTTCCAGGATTGAGTACATCACGGCCATCTAACTTTCATATCTATGTCGACTTCATAACTTGAACAGTATTAACATGCAGTTATTTTGAAATGATATTTCGTTTGTCTGTCCAGCTAGCTACATCTGGATTCTGCGATTTACCTGTAAGTCCGTTGACACGCTGGGTCTGAGCTTGTTCTCGCCGACGTTCTTGGGATAATAATGCTGATCGTTGGAGATGTTGAAAGGGTCCTTGTTCATATCTTCATCGCTTTCTGCTTCCTAAACAAGAGAGACAGACCGATCTGACAAATACGGTTCGTGGTAAGAGTCTGTTTGTGAGACGAAAGCTATTATGTTGTAAACACAATCTTTGCTTCTTAGAAATGCATAGGACATTAAAACGGAGCTTTTCAATGCGGTGTTAGTGTAATAGGATGGGGCTTCTAATGTCCAATAACCCAATGGAACTGATAAACTCATTTATATAAACACCACAAAGTACCGTCATGCAAAGCACTAGAATACGTAGCCATTCAGCAAAATCTAACAAGTTATTCCCATCTCCCCCCCCAAAAAAAACACAAAAATGTGGAATTGTTATAAAATGGGGCAAGTTTTCAAATACACGGGTTTGAAATGGACAAGAGGACAGACAGACAATCGTCCTACGAACATTTTCGTCATCTGCTTTGGTTACGCCAGCTTTATCTAAGACGATACGAGACCGTCTCGGCTCTTTCTTCTCCTTCACGTTGCTGACTTGCTTGTGGGGATCGCTGTCCTCTGGGATCGATAGGATGATGTTCTCATCGTTTGGATCCAGTCTTAGAACCGCAGGTTTGGGGATTTTATCCATATTCTGGGGGGGAAAAAATAGTTGAAAGAGCACAGGATTGAAATTTGTACAATGAAAGATACACCCCTGCACTGATCAGGAAAAAACAAAAGTCATTTATTGAAAGCCAAAAGTGAAAAAAGTCTGTTTTGGTTTTGCAACATGGCATTCATTAATTGTTACCCTAAGCAGCTCATTCAACATGAAAGTTGATATTCATTGTGCTTCAGTCTCCTCCTTCCCTCCCCATCACCACCCCACCCCCCATCCATTCCCCCTTTCGTAAGACAGAATATTACAAAAAGTTAACAGTGAACAGTACATAGCTGTATAACACCTGTACCATGTACAGTACAACCTAAACAGTCAACAATTCTTCACCAGATTGTGTTAAAAGTTTCAAACCATGGCATCATTTTGCATCTACAGTAACCACCCTCCATTTTACCAAAATTTTCTCCTTAGACTCTTGCCCTGGATGATAGACAGATAGATAGACAGACAGATAGATACACAAACAGACAGATAGATACACAGACAGACGGATAGATATTAGAGTATAGTATCGTGAAAAAGAATCGCAACCTACCTACATCATATATCATATATATATAGAGAGAGAGTCATGGTGAGGGTATGTGGTGAGTGGGGGAAGGGGGAAGGGGGAAAGTGGATGCAACCCTTAAAGAACACTTTAGCAACTTTTGCATTCATCTTTGAAACCTTGCTAAAACAAACCTCATGGTCCCAGATAATCTTGCTCTCCCAGTCGCCGTAGACCAGTTCTTCATTGTCGGTCGGAAATATTGAGTACCAGGTACAGGATTCAACTGAAACACAGATTAAAAGAAGTTAAAATCAAAGATTATTGTGAGGATCCAAACAGGCAGTTTCTTGATTGTTTCCTCTTGGCTCCAAGGTTAGACTTTATCTGTATACACATCTGAAGATACATACCGGTGACAAACTACATTGCTGAAGAAACAATTTGAATCAAAATTGTCAGGTTTTGAAAACATGAACTGTTAAAAAAAGTAGAAATTGCGACACAAAACTATTCAGAATTTTCATTATCCCATCTGGACCACCGTTGCATCCACAAAACTACCACCATATAGGGGGGAGGGGGGGTTGGCCCCTTCACTTTGATAGCTTCCTATGCCACTCCAGTGGGAAGTCTACTAACATTCAGTAATGATATTAATGACATACAAACTTTGTTGCAATTTCTGAAATTATGAATGGCTACTTTCAATATTAAACATCATAAATTCTTCTTTGAACTCACCTTGGTGCCTGGCAGACTTCTTGGTGAACTCCTTGGTGGGTTTTAGGGATGGTCCTACCACTTTCAGAGTGGAATTGTTGGTGAAGTTTTGTCCGAGAAAGGCCATGTCCTTCCGACCTGTGAAAAGCATGCAGAGATTCATTGTAACATTCAAGAATTGCCTGGTTAGGAATTTATTACGTTTACAAGACTGACCCGTCATAAGGTCATCAAATTCATTGACGATTTTCACGGCCCAATTTGAAGTCTTTTCGTCATAGTACTGCAGACAAATGCTGATCACAGATAAAACCATAGACTGTTTAATCTATGTCATAGGTCAGATGGTGCTAAAATATTTTCGGAATATTACTCCGGCATGCTTTGGCAAGCTCATGACTTTGCCATTCCAGGTTTTCAAAATGATTTTCAATTTTCATGAGCTCTTCATGGTCGTCCACATGAAGTGTTGTAATGATTCCAAGATGACATTTGCTTCTTTTTTTGACAACCCTGATTTACAACGTTCCTCAATAATAAAGGTGACTGAATATTTCATAATAGCCTAACCAGCTGCTATTACTGTCTGTATAATTCTTGTCATTTCCGGGACCTCTGACAATTTCGACGAGACCAGCATCCCATTGTCAATTCTCCAGATTAAATCTCTACGTTAACAGTAGCGGAATCTACAATGTTTTACCTTGCTGTGCATAATAGGACACGGCGGTCCTGTTGGCTAGCGTTGGGATCCATCCAGCCACGCTCGGTGGCCTGGCTAGGAGCTTCTCCTTGGCATCCTCTGGGTCCCAGACGACGTCCCTCTCCCATTCCACCTGAGATACCATATCAAAGCATTCGGGCTCCGCTTCTAGAATTGGTTCCATATTCTCCGTTAGAGGAGGGGCTTTCTCTTCAGTCTCTTTCTCCTGTTCTTTCTCTTCACCTTTCTGAGATGTGAGGGAAATGTGAGTTAGTTTTATAACCAAACCATATTTGCTGCAGGGCTAGATGAATGGAATAACTCTACACTGAAATCTAATCTTCTTCACTCCAGGCTTCTCCAACACCTACCCCTCTCCTATTTTTACCAAATCCTTGGGTTACCATTTTAATCACC
>JAIPMN010020528.1:0-10606 GCA_020650975.1 Apostichopus californicus | reverse complement strand
CCCCCCCCCCCCCCCCCCCAAAAAAAACCAAAAACAGAAAAAAACAAATTTTTATATCAGGAAAAATTTGTTTACAATCTTTTTTATTGAGGAAAAACCTGGTCGTAATATTTGGCTATTCGAACAGCAACTTTTGGATGTAGCAAAGTAACAAAAGACTGACCAAAAGATGTACACTGTAGGAGGAATTGTACGGATAGAGGAATTAAACACCAACTTTGTGCCGTTGACACTCACAGTTGGGTAGTACACAGGCCTACCACTTTCAGTAGATCCCCAAAGTGATGGAAGCTGATAACGATTTTAACCTTATACCTATTCTGACTGTATTTTGGCAAAATAAGTGTACTGAATATATTTGTCGTTGTTCAGGGAGGTCATAAAAACTCTTTACGATAACATATAATATTCCTATCAAGCTCGGTACCCAAGTTTGATGCGGTGATCAAAGAGATCTGATATTAACACTATTTTGGAACAGTCACAATTTTGATTGACGAGCATACTTTGATGTTTCAAAGGGGATGTTTCTCAAATTCTGACCAATAGGTACAGAACCACAGTCACCGACGTTGCCGTAAATAATTTTGATAATTTTTCGATCACACATAAAGAAAAAATTGAACATTTTTTGAGTCAAACTTGAAAGATGCTGACTTCGTCTTTATGGGATTTGCGTCATCATTAAACCGATGAGAAGATGAATATGCAACAAGAGGGTGCTGTCTCATATCGGTCCTATCTATTACCTGTGATAATTGACAGGCTGAGTTGATTGCTAGTAGCATATACTATTTTCATTCCTGCTTATGGAAGACAACCCTTGGAAAACTGATTTTAAAACTTTTTGAGTAAAAGTTAGTATACAAGTACACGGGACATGTTTTCAGCTTCTGAGCCCTCCCCCACAGGGTCGTGTTTATTTTAATTCAGAGATCACTAAACCGTCTTGCGCGTTAGGACCGACATGACAGCGCCCTCTGTTGAAACACTGAATAGCCCCCCCCCTATTGATTACCTTTCCAAACCCATAATCAAAATCTTCACTGTCTTCCGGTAGGCCGAGTTTATCCCACCAGTATCTTGCCGGTCCATAACGCCACTCTGGTATCTTTGGTTTTGATTTATTGAGGTCACTGTTTGCACCTGATTTATCCGATTTGGAGTCGATGGGTGCCATATGCAAGGCCTGTGGAAAGTACAAAAACAAGAAAAGGCATATAATCAGAGACAGAAATATTGTCGCGTAATATTTCGATAGTATCAACAACAACACTTTTTTTATAACTGTACGTGCAAAGAGAACACTTAAGATGCCTAATGGTTTTTAACTAACAATTGTGAAATATGAGGCCAAAAAAAAAAAGACTCATTTTGATGCAGATAATTCGGTTAAACTTTACAATAAATTTTCTCCGTACTGACAATAATTGTTTTAATCCAGGCATTTGTACATGGAAACTTTGGTTGAGGCTTCTCTCCACACGACCTTACAGATTTCTTCCAAGCGGTAAGCACAACCAAACATTTTACCGAATATATTGAAAACACCAATTATTCGTGGAGGGATAAGGATACACTTAACGTTAACGTATTGGCTGGTAGCCGAGTCTTGCATTCTTTGCGGTACAGACTTCCCTCTTAGAAGCAGTGAAAGGAGAAAGACCAACAAAAAAGGATTTTCGTAAAATGCTAATGCCAATGCATAAGTGAGTGTATAATTTTGTACTCCCTTTACCTCATCGTCTGGTAAACAATCCTCAGGTGGTGGGGTGGGGGCCGCGAGGTAGGTCCACCCATCGATCCTGGTGGGTGGAGGAGGTTGAGATGGTTCCTCTGGATGAGAGATCTGCTGTTGTCTCTTCTTCCTCTTCTTCGCTCCACGCCACACCTGAGGTAGAAGATTGGGGTTGATGCCGAACAGGCGGTAGAACCGAAGCACCTGACGAGAGGAAGGGATTGGAGAGAGAGAGGGCTGAGATAGCACGCAGAGAGTAGAAGTAGATTACTGAGGGGTTAAGCGATGGTCTATCGTGCGTTTATCACAGGATGATGTACGAACGGGGATATTAACTCCTGGTACACGTACCCGCACTCGTTTTGGCGATCGTGCCTTTTCTGTCGCTGCGCCTTCTCTTTGGAACAAACACCCATTTCACGTTCGTGACTCTCCCTCCCTTTGTATTTTCAAGAGACAACTTAAAACATTTCTGTTTGATTCCTAGTATCTTTTTTGCCTTGGTTTCCTTTGTCTCTTTCCTACTTTGTAAAGCGCTTTGAAACGCTGTATTAAGCGCTATATAAATGTAATTTATTATTATTATTATTATAACGCAAGAGATGACGAGGCCGTGGGCCGAGTGCATCCAGCAATAGTGCAACACCCCCCCCCCCCCCCCCCGCATGAGTTGGCATTATCTATCTAGGTTAATGCACAGTCAGATGACCACAAAGGGCCAAGAACTTTTAGTGAGGTATGAATGAATATAGTATTCAGATTAAATCGTGCTGTTTTCTATTCTGTAGCATTATCCGAAGGTTATATAAAGAAATATCAACAACACCTTCAAGAAGTTAAGATCCTGTTTACAAGGGAAGAACAACACAGCAATTAACATGATCTCTGGGTGGTCAACCATCAAATATGACCGAGATCTTTCAAACTGAAATAATTTTAATATTTCTTTGTTATTGTTACCATTCATACTGTTCTCATCGTTCCTACTCGATCCCAGCCGAGTTCCTTGAAAACTCAGAGGTGCTGACTGTCACAGGCAAAAGACACTTGAAACACCAAATAATTGCTACAAAACTAGGCTACGCAGTTTCTCTTCGAGTAACAGTTTTGATGGTGAGAGATAGTACACAGCAACATTTCTTTGATGATAGCACCATGCTCTAACAGCTTACTTCAACACCTACAGCAAAATTTTTCCGAGAAATAAATTTTCACAGAAATGATGTCAACATATCGGTTAAGTAGTACGATCATCGTATTCCTTACGAACTTTGGGAACGCATAGCACCAACGATTTCAAATCACTAGAACACAAAACCTGAACTTTGGGAACACATAGCACCAACGATTTCACATCACTAGAACACAAAACCTGTAAGAGGCCTGTACCTTTCCTGTCTTGAACTCTGGAAAAAGTTTCGAGACGTTCCACTTTGCTCTCTTGTTTGCCGAGTCTCCGATCTGGGTATCCATGACAATGGGGGCGATGTGAGACAACGGCGCTGATATTGAGGTGGCAGTGTGGTCCTCTGCCAAACCCCTCTTAGTTCCCCTAGAGGGTTGGGGACTGCCGCTGTTTAGGTCACCCTTGACTTTATCCTGTCCCTTAGGTGAGGAAGGAGCAGGAGGGGGTGGCATGAGCTCAGAATCCTGGCTGGACTTTACGTCTGTGTCGTCCTCATCATCATAGTCATCGTCCGAATCGACTGGTGAATCAACGCAAAAAATTAATATGTATATGTCAGAGAACGTTACAAAACACTGATGTTCAGTTCAGGTTGCATTTCTATACCACTTTTACGTCTGTGTCGTCCACATCATCATAGTCATCGTCCGAATCGACTGGTGAATCAACGCAGAAAATTAATTTTCATATGTCGGAGAACGTTAAAAACACTGATGTTTTCAGTTCAGGTTGCATTTCTATACCACTTTTTAAGTTTTGAGAAATGACTCTATACAATGTCCCAAGTTTGTCGATTGAAGCGACTAGACTGATTTATGGAAACGCACAGACCGTCAACAGGAATATAATAGGAAAACAGAAAGTAACACCAAGCTGTCGCTCGTATGAAAGTAAAAGAACATGCTTCGGTTGAGTAATTATGATTTATAAAAAGCTTGCGGGTTACGTCAACATTTAGGCCGGCATCGAGGAGCCGACGTCGACACCCAAATGAGCCTCAAAGGAGCATTATTTAGAAAGTGTCAATGGGCTAGAAATGATTTCAACTCATTCTAATATCAATGACGGGCACGACATTTAAGTACTATGTTGTTAAAGGTAACTTACCCGATTGTCTCACGACAGAGCCAGACATGATGTTACGAACATTTTCTTCCTCCTCTGCAAGTTCATTTATGTCAGAGAAATCAACAGCATCTGGAGCCTTTTCCTCAGGTTTACTTTCTTCTTCTGAGAAGGAAACAAAAACAAAAACAAAATGGTCATCGGTGAATGAGACTGATAGAGCACTGGTTTCACTTTGTCTTTTTAAATTGTCTAGAAATTTAACGGTTTTCCCTTTCCCGTCTGAAATGACTTTCCAAATTGAAAAAGATTTCAAATTTGAGTTAAAATGTTGAATTGGAAGCCACCTGACGATCTTGCCATGGTGGCTCTTATTATATTTGCTTATTTGGTATTCTTAGAATGTGACATTTAAGACACAGTTATGCACACTGGACTGCTTAGAACGTTAAAATGCAAACATTAGTACAGAAATTTACTGTGGCTCATTATGACAAAATAAGCGGTAACAGTACATGTAAAGTATACCACTGAGTATCAAACTTAGCTGAGGGCCAACCAATGTACTGTACAGCAGAGGGGAGGGGGGGGGGGTGTAGGGGGAGATCTTCCATACATGTTTATAACGGAGAAAAAAAACTGGAAATAATAATCCCAAAGAGCAATTTCTACTCATAGCTACAGAAGCCTAGTACATTACTTACCAAAGTCATAGGCAGATGCACAATCCTCGGCCTGTCGTTCTTCTTCTTCCAACTTGCTATCTGCTATCTCACTGGCTAAATTGCTTAGACCACTCAGGGCACCCAACTCCATCAAATGTCTCTTAGATTCCTGGTCAATGTGAGGAAACATTAAAGAGAATGGCACAAGATATATCAGTAAATTTGGCTGAAGCAGATCCCCATGACTAACACTGCCACCAAAGTTGTTGTCCATACCAAACAGAAAGAGCATTATATATAAGGATTAGCGAAAATTACAAAGTAAGGGTCGCAAAATATAAATCAAATCACATAGACAAAGAAATTAAATGTACTGAGGAATGGGGCCCAATAAAAAATAAATAATCATTGATGTGCAGTAAAACATTGGCACATGTTTAAACTGAAAGGTAATGAAATTCTTCCAAGCAAATGAAGAAAGAAAGAAAAAGTTAAAAAGTTTGGAAGGACTAACATCATCTAGGATGTCATTATCTGGTTTTCCTGCTTTGTCGATGTTTCCAAATAGAAATCCAGTCATGGAGAAGGAACTGCCTTCCTCTGCTTCTTCTTCAGAATCCATGTTTACACTTAGACGATAACCACGGATAACTTCAAACTGAACAATTCAAGTATCTGTGAAGTAACAAAGAATTGGTACACCATATTGTATATATATATATATAGCAATATCATCACTTAGAAGCAGGCAATGCATTGAGTGGCATCATATATGATAATGATACTGACCTGTAAACTGGGTATCCAGTCAAAACGTCCCTTTACCAAAACGTCCCCGCTTTTTTAAGACCAAAACGTCCTCGCTTTTTACCAAAACGTCCCCGCAGTCAAAACGTCCCCGTGAGTCAAAACGTCCCCAATTTTATAATCAGTTGGAATGCAAGTGTGGATGTTTTTAGTTCAAATCAAATAGTAAGGATAAGTATAGTTTAGGTTGAAAACACAGTTTTTAGGAGTGGGAAGTGACGGTTATGAGGGCGGAAACATTTTTGAGTATAATTTTCTGAGGTAAGATACTAGAAAAGGGAATGCAAGAGGGCTGTAGGGTAATAGGATTTTTTTAAACACGAGTTGGTTTCTGAATGAATATATACGATATTGAGGGAAAGGAATAAAAAAGATTTTTGTTTTGTTTATGTACAACAAGTTACTTTTGGAATATGCGAGACGGACTGGATGAAAGTGATATATATTTTCCTACAGCACATACGTTTATTTTTTTTCTGAAGACACTTTATATTTTTGATTTTCGTGATTGTTTGCCTATTTTGCTACACTTTTCCAGAATTTATTCTGCCTTCTTATTTTTTGATGGTCTAGAAGTAGAAGGGGGACTACGGCTAAAGCCCCAGCCCCCTTTCCCGTCTCTGCCCTAAACGATATATAGTCCTTCATGATTTATTTAGCGCCTGTAATCCTGTAATCCAACTTGCATGCCGATATCTTAGAGAAATAACAACTTAAAATTAATATATATTCACAACTGTGAATGAATGTGATAGACGGGGACGTTTTGACTTACGGCGACGTTTTGACCATTGGGGACGTTTTGACCAAAAGCGGGGACGTTTTGGTACGGGGACGTTTTGGTAAAGGGACGTTTTGACTGGTAAGCGTAAACTGTACTAGTTTTCATCTCATTTTATCAATCCTATGTACAAACAAAACTTCAGAAGGGAAATATATGACATAAACTGAAAGTTTACACGGGGAGGGGAAGAATCATTCATGTCTATGTTAAAATATTGAAATTAAAACTATTGTAATCATCCAATGATTTACGAGATAATGTACAAGTAAATTTGTCAATCTACTGTTTAACAGTGCACCAAGATGAAAAAGTTGCTGTTTGGGTATCAGTTGTCACATGTTAGTAAATAACAAAAAAAATCTGAATATATATCTAATATGAATGTTTTGGCAAGTTATGATGCTTTCTTCAATATTTACTTGTTTTAAAGACATATAATTTATTGCAGGATATAATTGGTGATTTTTTCTTCAAAAACAACATCATGAATGATGCATAAATCTTGTGCAGCCCAACAGCCATGATCAACTTCACAATGAGAAGAAGAATCGCACTTTAACTTAGACAAAGCATGAAATGCAACCACCCAAAATTACTTTCGTGTGTTCTGATCTTTGCACAATTGATATTTACAGGCATGGTACTGATCATATATGCGGTAGTATGATAATGTTCGTTAAAATTCCTTGAGTCTTTATTACAGAACTGACCGTTAAGTTACAGAACAAATGTATCTCAAACTCTCAAGAAGTTAATTGTGACTCTGTATCCAAACTTGGGCCAAATGTGACTTGGCTGTCAGGGAATAATTTATCAAGTATCGCACTGCAAAAGGCTATACAAAATTTGAACCCTAAATTTCTTCTCTGACTGTGACTTGCCAAATCAGCTGATTGGGCAAGTTGTGTTACCCTATATCTGTAAACAAGAACTGATACATAGAAACCTAAACTGATTGTGAAACATGCATTGATGGAAAATTATACATATCAACACTTTGTGCTAGATGCTGATAGGATGCATATATGTACTAAGTAAGGAAGAATGCCTTCCCTAAATTGCATCATTGCTTTTAATTTATACGACCTGGGAATAACATAATTGTGACAGAACTACACAATATATAAGTTGGACAAGTGATAATTATAAAAAGAACAGAAAAATGCAAAGTGGTGGATACATACTAGCTGAGACCACTCAATGTGCTGTTGCAGTGTAAATAAATACAGTAGGGTACATCAGTGGTTGAGCTAGGCCTAATTGCTGTTAATTGTGTTATCTATCTTTGTTTTCTGAAAACAGTCACAAACACACAGGTTCGAATTATAGGCCTGTGCCTATCTTTCGCATAATTAGTAACTTACGTTCTTGCCCTAACGAACTTACACTTACACACTGAACAGGCAGTCAGTGCAAGATACCATTAGACTACGGATACTATGAGTATCACACAGCAAATTCTAAGCTAATAAGGGTCTGCGGGAATGAAAATGGGTACTGCAAAATACCTTGAACTGTTTTATTTCTTCGCTATGCCTTAGATCGGAGCAAGACCGGTGAGATAGGATCGAGTCTCCTCCATTTCTATGGTCTCGTACACATATGTAAAGGCGCTTAGTATGGAACGCCAAAAAGGCATTAAATAGTCGTTGCTACCATATAACAAAATGTAGCTTGGATACCAATCAAACTTCGCTGCATCATAAAGAAAAATATGTTAACATCGATAGGTTTCGATATTTAAAATCAAAATAACTTAGAAATTTCGGATAAAGTCAAGCAAGTACATTGTCAATTCTTCACATGGAAGTCACATTCAAATTATTACTAGCAATTGTATGGCATTGCACTCTGCAGTCGGTAGACAAACTATGACTTTTATAGTCACGTATTCCATATAAAAAACGAACCCTTCTTCTAGAACCAGGGCGGAGTGTCTCATTCCGAGTTCGCAATGTGCGGCATGGCTTTGTTTGCTTTAAAATACTGTTCATATACTTTTTAATAAAATATATAAAATATATAAATATAATATAAATATAATAATATATAAAATGTTAAATATTTTAATGTGTGAAGGGGCAACAAATTGAATAATTTTGCTTTCATTTTCATTTTTTCTCAAACAAGTCTCATTTCTTTCCGATAGAGTTAGGTTTTCGTTTGATAATCTGTATTTATCATAAGATAGACTGATATACCCGTTTTATCTGGAAGTTTACTTGCCAATATACATTTTGTCAGACAGATCCAAACACTAAATAGAGATCGCTGATAAATGTCAGAGCCGTATATACGGCTCTGATAAATGTTTTGGTGTAGCGCCCTCCTAGCGCTATTTTCAAATATTTCTCCTTTGATTTTCAATTTAGTGATCTTGAAGAATTTTTATCTTGGAAAGAAAATGCACTTTTGATGTTTTGCTTACTTATCTTTGATGTCGGCAGGAACACTTATGTTTATTGTCGTTTTAAACATTCGAGATAAAAAAAAACATTATCACTCACAACTAGCGACGTGTATCCTATGAAAAACAATAGTCCGTTAGTGATATTACCGCGTTCTTATGTAACATCAGCCTAACAGTCTGTTGAGTGGTGGTAGATAACATTAGGTTCGTGTGTACACAAATAACCGAAGCCTAGGCTATACCATATCGAACTGCACTGAACCCTGTATCATTTTTGTTAGCGTTTATAGTAAGTGGGTTAAGTGTCATTATTTGCTGACAATTTATGCTTTGGTTGACATTTTTGGCTTCAAGCAAAACCCAATTGCCCTGGATGAGATAGAAAAAGAAGGCTAGAATCAGTGAGGACAAACTCAGTCACAATGTAACTAAGTTAAAACTGTCTGTTGTGTTACTGTTAGGCTACTACTAATACAATTTAGTATTACTAAATACTAGTATTATTAATAGTACTGTGTTGTATTGTACTTTTAGTGTTAACATTGATTTTAATGGCTTCATTGAATAGCCTAACAATTGTGTTAGACCAAATGATAGATATTTATTTTCAGTTGAAGTAAAACAAGCATAGGTTTAACCTGCTCCCTACTGAACTTTACAACCCACCGTTGTTACTTGTGTCGTGTGTTACTTAGCCTAGCCCAGGGATAGCCTATACGGACAATTCAAGGTAGGCCTACTTCAGCCTAGCCTTATCAATACATCGGACAATCACAGTATTTTTGAACAAAATGCTGAATAGCCCACTGCCCAGTGTAACTATTTGCCATTGGACATAAAGTACATAGGCCTAGGCTAAATGATTAGCCAGGCCAAGTCTGAAACTTGATAGTGACACATTAACATTTACTGGATTGCTGTTTGTGGGCTAATGCCAGGCATTTATGGTTCTCACAAGACTGAATGGCTTCAAACTGTGGAGACTGCATAAGAGTAAGTAGTAACAATTTCTTTGCTTTTCTAGAGTAGGCTTCCTCATGCTGTTACTGTTAGGCCTACTGTCAGTTTCTAAGAAGGCACAGACTGACTGATATTGATAAGTAGGCCTAGCCCTACTGTAAGAATTAAATGATAAAAAGGACATTGCAAAAAGGTAGCTTTGCCTTACTGACACTGTATCATGTATGCCCAGCAAAACCAAGATCTCATATTAGTTTAATTGGAAACTTTGCAGTGGAATTTATGCAAATTTGTTGCCTATTGACAGGTAAGCCTGTCGAGGAAAGCATTGCAATTGCCTCGTAACAATAATATTTATCCATAAAATGTATCAAAGCAACAGAAATTTATGATGAAACTATACCTGTGCAGGGATTGCATTGCAAAAACCCACATACTGCCTAGATCTAAAAGTTGTGCAAGAGAAAATTAGCAAAGATACAAATTTGAGGCAAGTTTGCTGGAAAAATATTCCTCAACTATCTCTTTTGTTCAGGTTGGCATTCATAACTAGTGGTTAGATTCACACACCAGGAATACTGTACAGTCCAAATAAGTTACTGTAAGGCTATGGTGTCAGATATTGCATATCATTACTGTATGTACAGTGTAACGAGTCTAACGACTGATACAGTGGTAGTGTTGTGTAAAGTGAAATTACTGTAAATAACAGTATGCAGGACAGTACTATGTATTGTACTGTACATATGGATACAGTACTCAGTCTCAACTGTGCAAAGGGATTGATCACCTTCATGAACAAACAGTAAATATATATATATATGGGTCAATCCATGCCAAATCAACAGTGGCCTCCACGTCGACCCTCTCAGAATCGCCTGCAATTGATATGGTGTCTTGCCATATGTCTCAAAGGATGAAATTGGGCAAAAAAAAAATTTAAAACTTTTTGGTTGCTAGGATACGGCCCCGCCTAGCAACCAAATCCAGA
>JAIPMN010020525.1:0-15348 GCA_020650975.1 Apostichopus californicus | reverse complement strand
ATATATGAAGAAATTATTATGATGCAATCAAGAAGAAGAAGATCTCAAATAGATACTGTTAGGATTGAAGAAAAATCAGGCCGTCTAATTTTTTTTAAATATTTTGAAAACATATAATCAACTAAAAGGATTAGCTGCAGTAAATACAAGGTGGAATTAGTTTCGTTATTTTAACGATGTAAAAAGAAGAAACCATTCCAATATTTCTGGTGTTAGCGCTCATTTCTCACGAAAAAGAGGTGAGAAAGGTATTTTTTTCCTTGTTGCAAAAACATATTAGCACATTAGAAATTTGTATTTTGTCAAATTGAAAGGTATTGATTGATCAATTTATTGCCAAATTAATAGAAAAAAATTCAGAAATTGATAAGACCATAGATAAAAGCTGCTGTTGAAAGCTATTGATCCAGTTTGCTGGTTATTATGATAAATTTGTTGATATATTGGTAGCGTTCTATTAAATCGAACTATACAAGTTCATCTTCATCGATGACAAAATTAACAAGTTTCATAATCAATATTTATACCATTCTACTAAAATTCAGGGCATTTTTTCTAAGGATTTCTTTTTTCTGGTTGTATCTAAGACAGAATTCAGATATCAAAACTGGTTGAAGGAAACCTTTCTGTGCAGCCTAATTTTTTTCCGAAATAAAATTGATGTACGAAATGCTGTTTTAACTGTATCAAAAATACAAACAAATAAACAAACCCAGAAACAAAACTAATCAAGCATAAATATATAAATGCGATAGTTACGGATAAGTAAAAAACTGAGTACGAATTTGTTTTGTTTTTTCCAAATAAACGAAGAGAAAATTAACTTGCTTCATTACATTTCGTAAAACTTGCTCAGCAAAAAGATATTCAGAGAAAATGAGGAAAATGGATCAAAACTCAATCTAGAATGGGGAGCTATTTACTTGAACAATGAACAGTTGTTTATTTCCAAAGAAAAGAGCCTCTAGTGTTCAAAAAATCAACCTCATAACTGTTTTTTTTTAAACATGATCTAAAAAAATATATATATATCCCTTCCTTTCATTTTTCCAAAGTGGAAAAAAATAAATTAATAATATCGCTAAGGTTACAAACAGTTCTGTGTGCACCTATCTTTCAGCCACAAAGAGTCATATCTTATATATTAATATAAAGATATTCAATTGGATAAGTTTTAAAGAAGATTTTACTGTTTGATATCAAAAAAATTCCAATTTTTTTTTTTCACACAAAGCCAAGATGAATAAACAGAGAGATTTTCAAGATGAAATCTCATTACTGTAAGCTATCAAAAACACATTTATGCTAAGGAATGTTTTCTTTTTAATTTGCTATTAAATCTAAACTACTTCACTTTTGGATAATATTTTAGTGTGCAAAAAAAACAAAATCAAACACAATGCATGGAGAGAGAAATTAATATTAAATATTAAAAGACTCTCTTAAAGATGAGAAACTTCTACAAGCTGCAGACCGACAAAACCAGCGGTAGACAGACGAACAAAGAAAAATATTGCAAAACAGAAAGACGATTCCTTCAGCAGCTCATTACCATGTGAAATTCGGAAAATATCAAAGGAAATAAAACTCCGCAAGCCTTGACGAATATTAAAAATGAATCCATTACCGCTAAGGGCATCAAATACCAAGCTCTGTCCCGGAATGTGAAAAGGATTGCATAGACAGCCACAGCGAAGAAATGTCCGATCAGAATGACTGGATTTGGGCTGAGACTGAAACAAAAGACAGAAATTTATTACTTAATATATTTAATTACTAATTTACTTAGTACTGCATACATGTCCTCTTTTTAGATTGAATGAATAATGTGTGGTATTGAAACACCAACACACTTTACAAACTGAATAATAATTTTTTTTTTTTTTTGTACAATTTGGAGAAATACATGGATAGTCTGTTATTTTTTAGAAGAAATGAATCAATTTTGCTGAAAACTTGCCATTAATTCTGTGATTTGTTGATGGGTCACAAACAATCTATATTGGACAGGGGAGGGGGAGGGTTGGTGAAAATCTAATCTCACTGGCTTGGCATAAAATTTTGTATAATATAACTTCTTCCAATGAATATGTTTATACAAAGTATTATTCTTAGATAGCTATGTTTCAATGGATATGTTTATTCATAGTATTATTCTTAGATAGCTAGGTTTCAATGGATATGTTTATTCATCGTATTATTCTTAGATAGCTATGTTTCAATAGATATGTTTATTCATAGTATTATTCTTAGATAGCTATGTTCCAATGGATATGTTTATTCATAGTATTATTCTCAGATAGTTAGGTTTCCATGAAAATGTTTATTCATATTAATATTCTTAGATATTTTAGGTTTAAGTCTTCTGAATGGTAGATTGTGATGTAAGAGGAAGTGCTGGTCGACACAAAGGTGCTTCGAAGGGTGGGGGAAAGAGGGAGGGGGAAGGGGATGGAGAAGGGTGAGGGGGACATGGTGCTAAAATGTGGGGAAGGTCTGTACCTGGGGCAGTTGAATGGGAACTGATTTCTGTGTATTGCTCTCTCCAAAGTTTAATGCTGGGGCATAACAGTTTCTACTTACACTGATAAAAGACCAACGGGCCCAGAGACTGCTACTCCTCCCAGACGGAAATATCGAAAGCAGGCTTGTCGTAACTTCATGAGGTGCTCTGTAATAGAATTGAATACCGAGTCTTTAGACATATTTTACAATGCAGTAAACAAGTGTGTGACTAAAATGTTACTGTACTGTATATCACCCTCTGATTCCCCTTTACTGATATTAAGGGAAAGAAACATTTTGCCTCCCCACACCCCCCCCCCCACAGTCATGAATGTAATTTTAATTGGGTCAGACATCAAGCAGTTGATGAAAGGAAACTAACTGGTAAGGAGTGAACTTCTGCCCTCAATGGGGGCAGGCTTCCAATGTAAGTAACGTAAATAAATCACTTAATAATGCGCCATAAATCCAGTGCCGACGGCTCGTTCAAAGAAAAATGTCTTCAGCTGGGATTTGAAACATTTAAATGAGGTGGCTTTCCTGATGTTAAGAGGGATGTTGTTCCACAATGTAGGGGCAGCAATTTTGAAAGCCATGGAACCACATGAAGAAAGTCTGGCCTTTGGAACTTTAAGAAGTGTCTGATTTGAGGACCTCAAGTCACAGGATGGTTGATATGGGGTCAATAAGTTTCTTCAGGTAGATCAAGGCCATTCCATTCAAACACTTGTAGGTGAGAAGCAGCAGCTTAAAGGCATTGAAGACTTGCGCACAAAGAAACGTCTCATGCCGGTAATCTGACTTAGTTTCAAATGTGGTGTAACAGAAGTGTTAGACAGCACCATCGATCCCAGAAAATACACACACAGCTTGCTACCGTCAGTAATTAGATACTAGTGTACAGTCAATACATGCAGCTACGGTCAATATCCACAACACAATGTACATAGCAGTGATGGACATTTCAGGTCCAGCTAAAGATAACAAGGTATCACGTTTCATAACTGTCTGCATTTTGTAGCAACAAGAAAAAAACTTCACTTGCAAGCAACGGACAGTTAAATTTATTTCAGAGGGCGGCACACGGTTTGGGGCGAGTCTTCAATGCCTTTAAATTCAATGCGGGCAGATATTGGCAACCAATGTAGGTCTCCAATCACACTATATTCACACGAGACAACTCACCATCTTGAGCAGCAAAGAGAGCATAGAGGGCTTGAGCAAGCACGTTGACCACAAAAGAATGAGATCTCTTTCTCTGCCAATGGAAGAGCCTCAGGGCTTTCGACATTGCTTCATAGTCTCCTGAAGACAAGAAAATGGAAAATATTTTAATACTAATATATTGATTAAAAAGAATCACAGGAATATATAGCAACCTGTTTTAAAGCAATTTTGCACATCTTTCCCATGAGAAGGTTCTCATTCGTCTAGAAAAACCCAAGAGGGTACAAAAGTGAACTTCGTTATGAGTTTTTTAATATATAGTTCCATGGTAAACGTCAGGGACAAATTTTTAAGGAAGTTTTTGTTCTTGAGTTTTCCATCAGATTACGACCAGGTCCTACTGTTTAGTTGTCAGGAACAGGCAAATTTGGTTTCAAGTCTGAAAAATGTAGCAATATGTAAACAAAGGATGACCAATATGTACACTGTAGAAAAGATGTGGTAGGTTTGGTGAAATATAATATATATACCAGCTTTGGGCCAGTAAAACTCCACTTCGGGTGGATCATATGCCTAGGGCTACCACTATTTTTGTTCCATTTCAGTATCTCCAAAGTGATAGAGACCCCTAGAGGGTGATACCAATTTAATTATTTTACCCTAAATGGAGTTATTTAGTAAAATTACAATCTGAATTTCATGTACAGTTACTGTTAAAATATCACAAATCCTGCCTTGAAACTCCTTCAGGTTTCATAGATAAAATATATCAATCTTTCTTCTGTCAGTCTTTACATGTTTACATTTTCTCTGAAAGCTTGCTTAGTTTGATATCCACAGTTGATGAGGATCTACAAATGACTTTTATTTTTATGATTTTAATAAAATTACTAAGAAAAAAAAGTTTTTCAAGTTTACAGCCTTGTAGCTAACTTGTAGAGCAAATTACTGTTGAACATCCAAGTAAATTGAGTTGGGAGGTTGGGGGAAGAGGGGGGTAGGGGGGTGGGGGGACGTTGCATTTTATCTTGGTATGTTTTTCTTTTAGTTGCTACAATGTTTTTTTCAGAGCAGTTTTCATTTTTCCTCTCTGTTCCAGATATACATGTCCTCAAACGTTCTTACCTACATTCTTCAGTTCTTTAAACAGTTCCCTCCACAATTTTACGTCGTTCAGCGCCACGCTCATACCCCCTCCAGTGAGTGGGTGTCTCATATTATAAGCATCGCCGAGGAGGAGCACCCCCGATTTCTCTATGGGAGCCGGGGGTAGGAAGCTGTTCGGCATGCTACGGATGCCTCCATTGACCACACTATCGTGGAAAGACTCTTTGATGTGATCTGCATATTAAAAGAAAAAAGATGTAGTCGTTGTTGTTGTATGAGAGGTTTAGTATTACTGACGTGAGAAGAATGAGGTGTAAACTTTATGAAATAGAAAATATGATCCTGACATTTGAGTTTTCTTTGAATATAAATGCTTTAAAACAGCTCCTCAGAGCTATAAGGATCTGAAAAACCATAAAAAGCTCCAAACAATGGCTTTGTTTACAAAAGTGAAATCAATATAAAAACCCACTCATGTGAATAAACAAGCACAAAGAAAAACAAAAGATGGGGGAGGGGGGTTGGGGTTAGTTGAAGGAACAAAAGAAACAAAAAATGATATAAGATAAGCAGGAGACCAAAACAGGATGCAAATTTTATGGTCAAAAATTTCCAAATTATGAAAGTAACAGGTATTGTTTACAATCTTACATCTGATACCACACAATCTTCAGCTTAAAAATATATTGTTAGTTTGTTTGATTAGTGAATTGCTCATGCCCAAAGTCTAATGAATCAAAGAAAATGTTGCCATTGGTAATTAACCCGAAATTGCAGTGAGGAGTGAATGAGGTTGAAAGTTTTGTTACTTTTTATAATGAAACGCAATCAGTAGCTCTAAGAAAATTTTGGTACGACAAAGGCGTACAGACACAAATATTCCTTCGAGAGGATGGTATTACAAATGAACTATGGAATATATCCCAAAGTAGGATATTTATAAAGTAGCAACTGCTGTTTCACATATAGCACTCAATTCCAATATTGTAAACATATCATAATGGTTAAGAACAATTAGGTACCTGGCAACTGAGGGAGTATATTTTCCAACATGTATCCTTTCATATCCTTTGGCATTTTGTCCGGAATATCCACAAGGACTCTGGTATCGTGGGACGCTATTTTGTAGATCAGGATTGGCGACGGTTTTGCCAGGACTAATTCGGCATGATTGTCCTTAAACTGAGGGCAGTCTTTGATGATCAAACCGGCAAAGTGAGAAGACGTCTGCGGTTTGGTGTTGACGAGAGTTTTACGAAATTTGGAGAAGCATCCGTCTGCTACGATGGTGAGAGGCGCCGTAATATTCTGAGAGAAATGAGAAGAGTGTCAATGAATTGAATTGAAATTTGTATTTATTGTCCACAATCGAAAATTCGGCTTACACAGGTCCTAAACGAAAAAAAGAAAAGAAAAGAAAAAAGAAAAGCAATAGTATAAGTATCAATAGACTGCGATACACATACAGTAAAACAAACATATATCAAGTCCTACAAATAAGAAACTTATCTTCTCACTTGTGAATTAAATATATGGATAGAATTAGGCACAAATGAGTATCTGTAGTGGCCCCTAAGTGTACGAGGTGGGCATAAATGCAGTCAAGAGCGGTTGTAATTGTAGTGCTCAAACAATGGGGAGAAATGCTCCCAGAAATAGCAGTAAACAAGTTGCGGTGATACGTGACCGTTCTTTTGTTTCGGGCATATTTGTAGGCGACAAAACTACTAATGATCTCCAAACTCTCAATATTATGTACACCTAATTGAACATGTTTCATTGGGTAAGAAATTTTACTTCAAACAAGGAACTTCTTAAAAATTTCCATTCATCTTTCCCATGTACCCTCCCTCCTCCACCCTTGCCCCCCCCCCCACCATCTTGAAGAAAAGGTTATAAAAAAAAGAGTTTCTGTTCAAGTGGAAGAAACTTACCTTGATTTCTTCTGTGTCCTTCTGTCGGTATGTTACCCCGGTGATGATGCCATCTTGTTCCATGATTTTAGTGACCACACCTTCGATGTAGCTGACACTGTTAATACAACAGAGAGGAAATTGTCATTTCCTACTTACA
This sequence comes from Apostichopus californicus, assembly GCA_020650975.1. Lineage (NCBI taxonomy): Eukaryota > Metazoa > Echinodermata > Holothuroidea > Aspidochirotida > Stichopodidae > Apostichopus > Apostichopus californicus. The sequence continues at coordinate 8,496 of JAIPMN010020525.1, read as the reverse complement.
CTTACACATGCATGCATGGCTTAAAATGAATTGTGTGGGGTTCAGTACTTTTAATCTAGTATGTAAAATGGCCACCAGGAATTTCAACCTAGGCTTCACAAAGCTACTTCGGGGGGATCAGCTCTCTGGAACTTGCAAGAAATGTTTCCATCTCTCAAAGAATTCGACTTAAGCAATCCACTCTATGTACAGAAGGACACATTTGACCAAATTGGGTTATTATTACTGCTGTTCTGTACAGACATTTTGAGCCAGTAATGTAAGCTCCCAGTTTTCACTGGAATTTCAGTTTAAGCTTCCAACTTTATATGAACATACCGTTCTCAATATGATACAATACAGTACATTACACAACGATGTAAATACAATACAAACCAATGCGATACACATGCAATGCAATGTAATGCAGTGATATACCATACAATGCAAAACAATGTACAGTATAATACAGTGCAATTCAATGCAATGCAAGCTTAAAGCTATGCAATATAGTGCAAAACAATGTCAAATAAAATACAGTGCATTACAATACAATATAAATTAATACAATGCAATCACATATGTAATCCAGTGCAATGCAATGTAATGCACTGAAATACCATACAATGCAAAACAATGTACAGTATGATACAGTGCAATTCAATGCAATGCAAGCTTAAAGCTATGCAATATAGTGCAAAACAATGTCAAATAAAATACAGTGCATTACAATACAATATAAATTAATACTATGCAATCACATATGTAATCCAGTGCAATGCAATGTAATGCACTGAAATACCATACAATGCAAAACAATGTACAGTATAATACAGTGCAATTCAATGCAAGCTTAAGTCAATGCAATACAGTGCGAAAACAATGTCAAATACAATTTACAGTGCATTAAAATACAATATATCAAAATTAATACAATGCAATCACATATAATCCAGTGCAATGCAATGTAATGCAGTGATATACCATACAATGCATTTACAATACATTGCAAAACACTGTACAGTAAATACAGTGCAATTGCATGCAATGCAAACTTAAATCAATGCAATACTGTGCAAAACAATGTCAAATACAATACAGTGCATTACAATACAGCTCAGTTCCGCTTTTGATACGGTCGATCGTTCTGTTTTGGTGAACATTTTGGAACATGACTTTGGTATTAAGAACACTGCTCTCAACTGGTTCATCAATTACCTTGGGAACAGGTCACAGTTTGTCTTACTAGATGGTGTATATTCCGAGGAAATCCCTGTCGACCATGGTGTTCCACAAGGCTCGTGTCTAGGTCCGCTGTGTTTCACGCTGTACACTGCATCTCTATTCAAAGTCATTTCTACACATCTGGACACAGGTTTTGCTTATGCTGATGACACTCAGTTGATTCACAGCTTTAAACCGCAGCATAACACCACAGAAATCGATGCTTTCCATCTTATGCAAAATTGTATCTCTGATATTAGGGATTGGATGGCTGCTCATAAGTTGAAGCTGAACGATAGTAAAACTGAGTTCATTATTCTCGGCACTCCAGTCCAACTCACAAAGGTCGTCAATAAGTCTATCAAAGTTGGTGGTGCTTCCATTGCTTCTTGTGATCAAGTCCGCAACCTCGGGGTTATTTTCGACAAACACATGAACATGGATAAACATATCAGTAAAGTTTGCAAGACTGGTTTCTATTATATTTTTAATCTAAAGAAGATTAGGAAACATATGTCTTCTAGAACTATGAGCACCTTGGTTCATTCATTTATTCATAGCCACTTGGATTATTGCAATAGTTTGCTCCATGGTATTCCAGGGTATCTGATTCAGAGACTGCAACGTCTGCAGAACAGCGCAGCCAGGCTTGTTGTAGACTGCTATGACTTCAACACACCATCGTTGAGTATCCTCCACTCTTTGCACTGGTTGCTTGTTGAATTCAGAATTAATTTCAAAGTACTGCTCCTGGTGTATAAGTGCATTCATGGAATGGCACCCGCCTATTTGTCAGACGATCTGTCCTTCCAGGTCAATACTCGTTATACCTTGCGTTCTAGCAATACACTCACTCTCACTGTTCCCAGAACTAAACTGAAAACCTATGGCGACCGTGCCTTTCCATCAGCCGGGCCCAAGCTCTGGAATGGTCTGCCCATATCTGTGCAGAGTTCTCCCACACTCAGTGAGTTCAAGTCTTGTTTGAAGACTCATTTTTTCAAGTTGGCATTCTATTAGGGTTGTACAGCGCTATTGAATACTCCGTAGATTTTAGCGCTTTATAAGTTCAATTTATTATTATTATTATTATATTAATTAATACAATGAAATCACATATGTAATCCAGTGCAATGCAATGTAATGCAGTGATATGCCATACAATGCATTTACAATACCGTACATTGCAAAACAATGTACAGTAAATACAGTTCAATTCAATGCAATGCAAGCTTAAATCAATGCAATACAGTGCAAAACAATGTCAAATACAAAACAGTGCATTACAATACAATATAAATGAATACAGTGCAATCACCTATGTAATCCAGTGCAATGCAATGTAATGCAGTGATATAACATACAATGCATTTACAATACATTGCAAAACAATGTACAGTAAATACAGTGCAATTCAATGCAATGCAAGCTTAAAGCTATGCAATAGAGTGCAAAGCTATGTAATATACAACACAGTGCATTATAATACAATGCAAACCAATGTACAATGCAATACAGTGTAATATTATAGAATATATACTATAATGAGATAGAATGTACATAGAATTTGCTGGACACTACCTTGGTTGCGCCCTGGCAGCTTTTCTGAGACCCATGACAAATCTACCGTGATGGAAAGATCTACCGCTATAAACGTCCTCCTCCTGTGTTGGGTAGGGAACCTCTACGGATATCTTACTCTCAATGTCATGTATGATGTAACCTTTGACCTCATGGGCATCCAGGCCTTCAACACAATCTAAGGATGCGTGTTTACGAAGAAGAAGATAAAAAAAAGCAAACTTAACAAAAGCCAAATCTCTTCAAAAATAGCATAGCATAACATAATAACATAACTTGTCTACTAATCCCCTTACATCTATCTCTTTGTGTTCACCATGCTCATTAACCTATCTGTGCATGTTTTTGTCCCTCCAGTTACTGTTACTTGTCATTTAGCATTTGAAGAAGATCCTGCTAGGATCGAAACGTCAGGCCAACTTACTTTTACACATAACTTTCTTTTATCATAATACTGTACACTTTGAAATCTCAACTAAAAGTACTTAACTTTGGCACAGATGGATACGAGTAAAAGGTAGATATAAAACAGATCAGGAAATTGTAAACCAGAAAATCTTTTGAAGAAGATTTAAGAAGATTTGTTCGACTCACCTTTGAGTCCCAGAGCTTTAACGGCCTCATACCCTCCCGGTTGCAATAATTCCCCGACTATCCTATCTGGTTGTTTCAAATCCCGTTCGATCACCGTCACCCGTCGGCCATCTTGACCAAGAACGGCTGCCATCGCAGATCCCAGGATACCGGACCCGACAATGATGATCTCCGTCTCCTCCGTAGTACCGGATTCGCATCGCTGGTGGAAGGCATTTGGGGTAGAGTTGCTCTTCTTCACCTTGAAGCTCTTAGTAAGAGGGAATTGAAACAAAAACAAACAAAAATAATTCAGGTTTCTTTAACAAAAAATATTTATGTCACGAGCAACAATGTTACCACATTGGTGGCGCATCTGGAAAATGTATTTCCTGAATAGATAATGTATAGATTTTGTTAAAAAAATGCCAAAAACAAAAAAAAAATAATGCAGTTCATTAGTATGACTAGTCAACTTATCATTTCAAATATGAGTGTAACCGTGGAAATTTGCTAGTAACTATATTTATGCAAATATGCTGCGTAGCGATCCTAACGATCATAAATGTACTACTTTCTTGTTGTGGTAAGAATCCACTGATTCGTTGCTCTGATTACTTGAAACAGTAGAGCGGTAATCTTCGTTTTTCACTTTTGTTTCGTCAGTCACTATATAACAGAAATTTCTAAGACAACAATGTTATAATGGTATTGAAAATCTTTAATGCAACTTGCAGTGTGAAAACTAAGAGTTGCTTTTTGTCCAAGGAAAATAAACATTGCACTTATGTAATATCAGCTTCCCTTTCAGTCAATTTCAATCTTGACAAGAATCACAAACTCATAGGGAGGGCGTTTTAATATCTACGTATGGATGTTTTCAAGCTTTCGTCAGATATATTAGCCAATGCTACGTGCAAAAACAAAATTTGAGCGACTTACCCTGGATGCAAAGAAAAAGTACAAGCAGAGTAGACCAACCAGGGCAGCTGAAAGAAAAGCTGCTCCACCGGTCGTGTAAAACGGGAGGAGAAACTGGGAAGCTAGAGACATGACGAAGGCCGTCTCTGTCCAAAACTCTCTCTGGAAGAAGCCACGCCTACCGGAAGTGATGAAGGATGTCGGTGATCTGGTCGCCCAGCGAAAGATGTCCAAGTTGCTTTAGCAACGGTTGTTACATTGAAGGGTGGATTAGAATCATCTGAAATAAGAGCAAAGATATCGTTATCATATTTTAGTTTGATATCATTGTTTTGAACTGACATGACAGTGTCGGCCTCCACACACTACGTACACTATAAAGCATAGCAGGGAAAACTAATCACGAAAGAAGTTACACAGCAGGTGGCTTTTTAAGTGCAATTCCAAGATTTTAAGTTTAAGTATATACTACCAGAAATTATTGTGCTAGACCTACTATACATTTATAAATTATGCAAAAACTTGTGAAAAAGGCATCCTCCTTTAGCTTCAAGATTTTGGGGTTTATTCTACTTCCTTTGTAGCTACCACATATAATATACAATGAGTAATCCACAGTCATAGCCTACAAAATATGACAAACTGAAGCAAGAAGTATGTTAGACCATGGAGGTAACTCCATGGTTAGACAGACAACAGAAGCAACCCATTGATGTACAACATCAAAAGGTTGCTTCAGTTGCAGTAGTGTCGCGACCTCTGTCTTTGTGATGAATATGTACACACTGTAGTCTGTTAGACTTTACACTGCACTTGACTGTTCTGTACTGTACACTGTACTGTACTGTACATACACTCGGTCCACAATTTAGGACAAGCAATAACTTTGATGTACAATTGAGACTATCTACCAAGTGGCTCTTAGGAATATAACCACTGTCCTATCAGGTTCTTTAAAGCAGCCCTGTGTGATATTTACTTCAAAAGAACAGCAAGGTTTCAGGCCAAAAAATAAAAAAAAAAATTGATATGCTTAAATTTTCATTGTTAGACTGTAATGGCATAAATTATGCAGTTTTAAAATTGACTTTATTTGATGTGAAATTTCCTACATAAATGAATTGTATAAGTAATTATTAACTACCATGCATTTCTGCCAGTTTTAAACACAGTTGCAAATAGTCTTCAAGAAAACTTGGAGCAAAATATAACAATTTAAAATGCAACAATGTTGTAAATGGTAATGCAGTCTTTTATCATAGAGAAAACACAGAAATAATTTTCATGAATAAAATCTGCAAGTTTACATCTTAGATTCAGTTTTAAAATAACTTTCTGTTGTTTAATTGAAATAGGAAATATGACATTACAAATAATTACAGCAAAATCATTTTGACAGTTTGGCAGAGAAAATTGAAAATATACAGTTCCTCTTAGAAGTAATAATAATATTTAATAGTTTTAAAAACTTTTAACAAAACAACAAAAATGAGTTACCTGATTTTTTAGATTTGGAATGACCAATTTAATATCCTACAAAGCAATAGAATGGAAGCTAACTTTAAGAATCACAACCAAAATGACCTACCTGAAATTTTTAGACTTGGACTGACCAATTTATTGTCCTACAAAGCAATAGAATGGAAGCTAACTTTAAGAATCACTGAAGCAAAATGACCTACCTGAACTCTTAGATTTAGACTGACCAATTTAATATCCTTCAAAGCAATAGAATGGAAGCTACTGTAACTTTAAGAATCACAACCAAAATGACCTACCTGAATTTCTTAGATTTGGACTGACAAATTTAATATCCTTCAAAGCAATAGAATGGAAGCTGTGCTTTTTACGTGCAAAGAGAACGGACACAGACCAAAGGTCAACAAAACCAAAAAAACAAAACAATCCCAGTCTGTTTAACAACTCACAAAACTCCAACTGAAACCCACAAACAGAAATGTCTCACTAACCCACATATGTATATAACGTAGCGTTTAACGTGACGTGAAAAGGACACGGACCCAAAGGCCAACAGAACCAAAACAATAAATCACTACAAACCAGCCCCAATGGAAGCTAACTTTAAGAATCACTGAAGCAAAATGACCTACCTAAACTCTTAGATTAGGAATGACCAATTTAATATCCTACAAAGCAATAGAATGGAAGCTGACTTTAAGAATCACTGAAGCAAAATGACCTACCTGAATTTCTTAGACTTGGACTGACCAATTTAATGTCCTACAAAGCAATAGAATGGAAAGGTGACTCTACAAATCACATGCATTCCCCTCTGTGTTCTAAATACTTTACTTCTAAATACTTTACTTCTAAATACTTTAGTTCTAAATACTTTACTATATACCATCGTTTCTCAGATTCTGGAATCTCTTTGGTACACTAAGTCACTTAACTCCTCTCTGTTTATATGTTGCTGGCACTGTCAAGTACACAACTGGCAGAAAAAGAAAGAAAATTTAAATCTTCGTTACAGACTCTCAAGTGCTTCCTTACTGAGGTTTTTATGACGGTAGACTGTTAACCATGACACATCATTGTGTAAGCAGAGTTTGGTCCACAATTACGTAAACAATTTGTATTAATTGTATAATTGAGTTAGATACTGCAATTAATGCATTCATGATATAGACAAGACACCCCATACTGAACTGCCTCTTAAATGTTAGCATCATGTCAGTCAAAAGATAGCTCAAAAGATGCCAAATATACTTGTTTTCCATACTGTACTTTAATGTCCTGCTTTTTAACTCACATTGACAGTATGAAAAGTAATGAATATCCTGTTTTTCCATCAGAAAAAGGGGTAGGAACTGTTTGTACTGTCAGTACGAGCGCTTTGAAGCATAATAGGGGAGGAGAGTATAGAGCACTGGTATTAGCATATTTAAATATTCCCAACTGGCTGGGTGCCAAAAATATGGTTCTATAAGCCAATAATGTCCTTCAGCTTTCCATCTTTCTTTACAATATCTCATATATGTTTTTCTATTAACTGATTTGTCCACAAAAGTATTTTACTTCAGTCAATTCAAATCAGAAGATCCTTGCCTCAGTCTAGAAAAAAAATGTTCTGAGGCCGCTATGTATAGTATATATGCTGTAATTTTACCAGTTTCGATTTTTCTATATTTAGGGATAATCCTAAAAGAAATTAGCTAGTTTAAAGTTAAAACAAAAGAAGCAGAATGTCATTTACAAAAAAAAGAGATAACTAATTACAAATGTTTTAACGAATTCCTCATCAAGGATGCTATGTAAGAGTTTTTGAACATTGCAACATACTTAAAAGGGGACACACACAGGGGGTAGGAGCCGGGGGCACTGGGGGCATGTGCCGCCCCCCCCCCCACTATTTTGCCAAAATAGCAAATGTGCCCTACTGGCAAATAAATGTGCCCCTTTGATGAAGAAGTGTCTTTTGGATATCTTAAGCCTTTGTTAATTTTAAATAGAGTCACGTGCACCATAATAGTATTGATAGCATACTAACACATCATATATATTTAAGTGATATGGCTGGTGTGACTCAGTTTATAGCATAACGAGTGGTGGTTGTGGAATGAGAAAGTGCCCCTCTGATGTTGTGCCCCCCACGTTTTGGAAGCTTTCTACCCCCCTTGACACACCCACCCAACCATCAACATTATTATTATTTTATTTTATGACAGAGATCTTTGTGAAGAACTTCTACCACAAATAGCTTAAGAGTCTTTTGTTCCATTTAGATATATATATTAGTTCATAATTTGTATCTGGGAACTGCAATTTTGAGTTTTATATTAAATCTGTGATTTTCATATTTGCCTCTAGGGATATGAAACCTTGTACTGTTTCTGTCTCTTTGTTTCAATTTACACATTTTCAAGGAAGTATGTTTCGCAGTACCTGTTAAAACCGAAACCAATGCCAACATTCGGCCATTTCAAGAGTTTGAAGACCTCAGGTTTAGCATAATTTGCAAAATCTATATCAAAATTAAAAAAAAATAATACGGAAAAAAAACATTGTAATTATTAGAGAAAAACATTTAAAAAAATTGAAGCATATGTGGTTGGATGATGTCATATTTTAGACTTGATCAAGTCTTCAGTCTTGTGTGTGAAGAAACACTAAATCTGTGATATCTCCCAAATGGAATATCATATTTCATTCTAGCTGTTTGAGGCAGTTTTTCCATGACAAAACGTTATCTTTACC
>JAIPMN010020524.1:0-11412 GCA_020650975.1 Apostichopus californicus | reverse complement strand
ATTATTATCATTATATCTGAGATACTAATTATATGCCGTGCTCAACCTTTGCCGGCCGGATACATTTTCACATGTATTATTTTCCACAATTATATATGGTACCAATTAACATTAAAGCGTTTATCAAACTTAACACAAAACTGTGTTACTGTATCTATAAGTGGATAAAAAAGAGTTCTTATTTAGACGATAGGGTGACTACAACATATATTTGGACAATATGTTCATGATCACATGGATAAAGCCCTAATATTTTGGGCTGATTTTAACCGGGATTTGGCTGTGGTCGAAGGCTATTATACTAGTGTTTCATTATCTGTTGAAACTGTTTTTGTTCAGTGAATGCTAAAAAGAACAAAATGTAAATCTCTTAATGACGTCAACTGAGGTTTAAGTTCACTTTATGCCCTTAAATTGGCGAGCAACTACAACACCAAACCAAATCCAACTTCTGTCCGGAAAGAAACATCGAAAGAAGTGGGTATAAAATATAAATGTCTCATCAGATCTCTCCAAACGCATCCCTCTAGTCCTAGTAACTGTATAATATTATACATTTATGTTCAGCCAAACACTGCCATAAATTTCTTACCCAACAACTGCAGTTCTTTCGATATCGTTGAACCGTTGATGAACTTTTCTCTCTGCTATGGTTAAACTTTCTAAAACCTTTAATAAACGGATATTGAATTTAACATCGCTGTTACTAAGAATTTGCTAGGGAATATTGAATCATCAGTTAATAATATAAACCTTGTACATTAGACTGTAGTCACGTTTATGGTGAAATTTCCTTGATCAGTCGTGGTGTTTAAGAACCATTTATAATGAAAAGTACAGGGTATATAAGTTGACAACCGCTTAGTAAGTTGGCAATTATTTATACCACATTTTGTCTCATCTTGTTGTTAGAATGTTTAATTAATACATGAGTATTGAGCATAACATTATTTGCCTTGTCACATAACTGCAGACCTATTGTATACAAGAGCCTTTGGGATTCCAAGAATTATAAGCTATCCGGCGAAACATTGTCCTAGTACTATTGTAAGAGTTATGGAAGTTAGTAGACCCAGGGATCCCTATCATATACCTGATTAACACTAGGCTTTCGGGCGAAACATTGTCCTAGTACTAGACCCTGAAGGATTAATTTATTGTAATGTATTTGTCGAGCATAAGATTTGTTATGTCACATGACCAGTTCCTGTATAAGAGCACTTAATGGACTCTAGACTATCGGGCATAATATTTATCATGTCACATGACCATTCCCGGTTGTGTAAGAGTAATGGAGGTTAACTGACTCTAGACTATCGGGCATAATATTTATCATGTCACATGACTAGTCTTATGGTAAGAGCACTGGAAGTTAACTGACTCTAGACTATCGGGCATAATATTTATCATGTCACATGACCATTCACGGTTGTGTAAGAGTACTGGAGGTTAACTGACTCTAGACTATCGGGCATAATATTTATCATGTCACATGACTAGTCCTATGGTAAGAGTACTGGAGGTTAATTGACTAGACTTTCGGCCATAACATTTATCATGTCACATGACTAGTCTTATGGTAAGAGCACTGGAAGTTAACTGACTCTAGACTATCGGGCATAATATTTATCATGTCACATGACCATTCACGGTTGTGTAAGAGCACTGGTGGTTAACTGACTCTAGACTTTCGGCCATAACATTTATCATGTCACATGACTAGTCTTATGGTAAGAGCACTGGAAGTTAACTGACTCTAGACTATCGGGCATAATATTTATCATGTCACATGACCATTCACGGTTGTGTAAGAGCACTGGAGATTTACTGACTCTAGACGATCGGCCATAACATATTTCATGTCACATTACTAGTCCTATGGTAAGAGTACTGGAGGATTCTATACATTCTGCAGCGTCGAGAGTAACATTCGTAACCACAGTCACATGACCACAGTCATGGTGTATTAACACTGAATGTTTCTTTAATTCCGGACTATATCGGGCGTAATATTCGCAATCTTGGTCTCATGACCACAGTCCTGTTGACAGAATACTAGAGGTTACTTGCCAATATATACGATAGTATTGTAGTACCCGATTAACCGTTCCTATTCGAATACATTTATTCGTACTCGTATTCATGGATGTGTAATTTCATAACCAAACGCATTATTGGGTACGAGATATAGCAATTGTTCTAAAATGGATCATTTTGAGACTTAACTGATTGAAAATAATAAAATATTACGGACAGTTATCAGATATAGATAATTCAAGTACGAAATTCCAGGACTTTTCAGTTTCATCCAATAATAACAACGATATTATATTTACTATACAACTCGACAACGTTCTTTATAATCTATTTTTATAACCAGGTGTTGAATATTTTTTTTTATTTTTCGAACCAGGTCACGAATTTAGACATACTGGACATACTGGCCGTTGTAAACTAAACTGTTCTTTATGATTTTACTGAGGTATATGTAATTTTTTGCCATTTACTTTTATGCATAGAACACACCATTACCTGTGGATTGGATATCAGGTTTGCTTGAGTGGGAACAGGCCATTGAATCAAACGTATATTTATAATAACATTACTTCCCACTACACGCAACTACTTGTTGCGAAATATGGTAGCGACCAAATATTGTGACGTATTTGTAAAACTAGCCAATAGACAGCCTGGTTGCGATAGGAAATGTAGTCTGCACTTATAAGATATTGGTCCCTAAAGCCTGTTAACCGTTATTTACTTTATATCAAAATGTCAACTACACGGAAAGCTGGGCTTGTACGTATAAGTATAAATTGATACCATTAATTATTCTGTCGAATTTAATTAACAGCCATGGCAATTTTTTGTCTTTTCTTTCATCGCATTTTTACGGCCTTGACATTCCGAGCTATTAGTTTCAAACATGTTGCTTACTTAAACGAGTTTTCATCAATTTGAAAGGGAAACTGCATATTGTGAACTTTCTTGGCATAAATGTCATCAGATTACAAAATTAAGAAAGGTCATTAGAAATTGTTACTTTCTGGAAAGGAAATGTTTATCGCGTGACTTCCTACAAAGATATAATACCTTATATTACCAGAAAAAAAAACAAATTTACCTTGGATTTTTAAGGCTATAATTATGATGATGATGATAATGATGATGATGATGATGATGATGATGATGATGATGATGATGATGATGATGATGATGATGATGATGATGATGATGATGATGATGATGATGATGATGACGGTGACGATGATGATGACGACGATGATGACGATGATGATTTGAGAAAATTACTGACCAAACTTCAAAGTTGATTTAGAGCGTCACCGCCGTAACCATTCCAACTTAAATATCATTTCATATTATCACATAACATGTATATACATGTACTTGAAATATTTTGATGCCTCATATACTTACATCACATATAAAATAATATAACCATCAAATATTTCGTACTCATTTCCGCTTCTTGCTTAAAACTTTCATACATTCTTCGACAACCTATCAAACTTTCTTCTCAAGGTTAAAATTCAAACAACAAAAAAGGTCACAGGGGAGCTGAATTTTCTGTTGTTTTATCGTTTTTTTGTTTTTATCCTCTACACATAAAACACGATGCATGATTCTTTACTTACAACTTATAATTATCTATGTGAACATTGGTTGGCGGAAAGCCCATTTTAATGCTCGTTGATTTTCCAAGCAAATTGACGAGTTTTCTGTAGATTTATGAATCAAAAAGACTTTTCAAACTGATTGTCTCATATTCGTGGAAGATTTAAGGCCTTAGGTAAAATTTTAACTACCTAGGTTTCTAATGGGGCTCACGGGAAATCAGCAACGACTCTCACGAAATATTTATTTATGGACAATTTAACGAGTCAGAAATACCTCTAGGATGCAAGAAAGACTAAGACCGAGTGACAGAGCAATTACCATTGGGATATATCCCCGCATGGATAAATCCAAAATTGTCCAAATTCTTAACGTTTCGGAATATCTCAAGGGTAAGGCGTTTCATCTTACAGGAATGATCTTGTTATTTTCTCCCCTCTTTTTCTTTTTCTTTTCTCTATTTTATGAATGCTTGGAATTTGAAAGTTAAATGAACTTGAAGGTCGCGTTAGAGCTAATTCCACGGTTAAAATTACTTGACTCATATCCCCTCCATTTTCCCCATCTTAGTAGGGTTTTTTTTTCCTGACAGATTTATAATATTTTCTCACACGCACGAGTGGTTGTTTTTATATGTATATATCAAGATATAGTAATGTACAAATTCGAGTCAACTTAAGGTTAAGGTGCGAAACCTGTGATTTCCATGTTACTTCCTTCTCTGACGTCATAACAGATTGAAGTAATCGCTTAACATGATCTAGAAATGCTGTATCTTAGAGCTGTTATATCCTGGTCATGGAATATTGTAGACAGAACATTAATATTATTATTGTCTCTTTTCAATATGAGTGTCGAAAACCACTATTTAACTATTTCTTTGTTTACAGAACATTTCTCGACATGGGTGGTCTTCTAAAGTCATGGATTTGGATAATTCAGTTTTTTTTAAACAAAAGACAGATCTTGTTGAATTACATTCAAACTAAGCAATCCCCTTGTGTTTATTGTTTTTGTCCTGTTTATATTGTGTTGTAGGATATTATTGTATTACTATTTAAGTGTAATGGGTGGTATTTTAGGGATTTAAGATTTTTTTTCATGGTTTCAGGTTAAAACAGAAGTGTTAAAACATGAACTTATATATAGGTTAAAATGATTGTCCATTCTCCAATATGTTGTACATTCATGAATTGTAGAGTTAATCCTAAATCAAGAATTCCGCAATGTGTGTATATATATTTATATATTATGTATTTATAAGGGTGAGATTTCACTCTTTGAAAGTGTCCGGGGTGATCACTCTATCGATGAGTGATTTCAATCTGATCCTCCGAGTGAATGTAAATATAAATTTAGCTTTAATAGAGTGAATCTTCTCTCTAATTTTAGAGCTGCACTGACACAACGTCACTCTTTGGTATAGATTTAATTTCATTCCTATAATGATTTACTCATCCTAGGCAATCTGAGAGATTGAATTCTCTCTCTTTTGAAATTAAGACTGTATCCATAGGTTACAGCTATTCAAATTTGTGGAATATTTTGACAAAGTTTCTAATGTCCAAATACCCTGTACAGCTTTAGTTAGAATTACTGTTAATACTTTCAATAATGAAACTGTCCATAATGCCCTTGACAAAGGCCTCGTACAACTAGAGCAGTTAATTTGTATGAGGCCTACAGAAAGATGTCCACATTCAACTTCGTCGGATGAAAAACGAATTTGCCTACGGAATTCATTAAGTTCCATTTCGTGATGCAATACCCCCTATATAGGCATTCTTTTCTTTCAATTTTATTATTGTTATTATTGGTAATAAAGTTGTATTATTAAGTTATTCCTACAAGGCAAGGATACTTCTTGACATATTTTATATTATTGTTATTTTAATTCTCAAATATAAATGTATCGTGAGGGTGACGGGATAGTCTCTATGCAGTAAGAGATACGGTTCTTTAAAAACGCCGTATCTTTCAAAGCAACTTTGAATACCCTTGCAACGTTGTTCGAGACTAACATGCAACCAGAGATAGCTTATTTCTATATCGACGGACATGAATAATTCCATGTTGCAATATCGAAAAATATATTCATTTAGAAAACGGATCTTGAAAGATTTAAATGACAAATGTCAAACAAGGCCATGACTTCTAAGAAGGCAAAATATATCTTGACGATTGTAGAGGGGAGGGGGAGGGGAAGGGGGAGGCGTTGATGGAGGGGGAGTATGCTCAACGGCTACTAATGAACTTATCAATTTATGCATCTCTAATTCATGTTTCTCTAGGGTATAGTTAAATGTGGTTTTACTTATAGAAATGTGTTTTCATAACAAACGTATATATATGTTGCTTAGTAGAATGAGAATAAAACTTGGAGTCTAAAACATGTTACCTAATGCAGTACATTTAATATGAAATGGGAATTTCCATTTTTCTTTGTGTTTTACCTGTTAACTTCGGTTGCTTGTACAATCGTTAAGTCCAAAAACAAGACAAGAGACGTTAACTTATAAAACATAAGAAGAATAGCCCACTTTTATAAATATGTCGTATAAATATAACTCAACTGGCTTTGTTTTGTGAATCCCATATATATTAACCTTACCAACTTAGGTAAAATAACGCGTTACTGTACAAAGCAGATAATCATAAGACCACAGTCCGACAGTTATAACTCTGACGGAGAAATTCCAAAAGATACTACAACAAACTTTGATTAATCAACTTTTGCTCTGTATTATAACAATATTTCCACAAAAGAAATCGATCGAATTTCACAAATGAAGGTCTTTTATTTTTTGAATGCCAAATGATTACCAGAATTTAAAGTATTCCAAGATATTTCTCAAGAGATTGGTTCGTTTTACGTTACATGACGATGTGAAAGAAAACCGTAAACCACAATAGAACGCATTGATGATTCTATTGAACGAATCGATTTACTGTTGTTTTAATATCAACTTTCTCGTGAGGCATCAGTTTCTTTTTGATTACTTTCCCTTAGTTTTTTTAGGAATTTGGAAAGATTCCTTTAATTTTCAGTGTTTTCCTTCTGGTATTACATTACTGCCTTCAGATATTATTACTTACTTGTATATCTTAGATTCATTCATTACAACATATATACCAGCACACTAAACGCCAAGAGATTATTTGAAAAAGAATTTTACTCATGAAAGTAATATAACTATTATCAATTTGGTGTATCGTCAGCTTGTCAAAGATATTCCTTTGCTTGTTTGTTTTAGGAAGTACGAAAGGTTTATTCAACTTTCAGTTTCAATTATTTATCGATTGACGAATCTCATCTTACAGTCTTGTGGTATTGTTGATTGTTATAAATTGTTGATTACTAATCGCAACAGACGAGCATAAAACTAAACTCCATTGGATAATGCCAGAGAATCCATTTGCTCAACTAATTTCGTACTTAGTACTATCATCAATATGGGTACTTAGTACTATCATCAATATTCATACGTACTGCTGTCATCAATATTCATATTTGGTACTATCATCAATATTCATACTTAATACTATCATCAATATGGATACTTAGTATTATCATCAATATTTAAACATATTACTGTCATCAATATTCATACTTAGTAATATCATCAATATTCATACTTAATACTATCATCAATACACTCCAAAAACTGTTGGGTAAAGCGTTACCCATCCTGGGCATTAGTTTTGCCGAACGCTGGGTCAGTTTGCCACCATATCGTATTAGGGTAAAATAAAAGTGCCCAACTCAGTTGGTTAAAATTTTACCAAGAATTTGGCCAAACCTCTTCAATCAACCAAGAAGTGAACTAAAACATATAAAATAAAATATACATATTTGGATGTATGGAAACTTGATCCCCAAAACCCTTTTTCATCTCCTAACTTGTAACTCAATTTATGCTATACTTATTTGAATGTAGTCTTTGATTAAATATTTCAGATTTTGCTTGTCACAACCAAATTAATACTGCATAAACTACCGTCCGTCCTTGGAAATAACTCAAAAACAATCTGAAAACTTTCTTACAAACGAGAGCAAGAAACTAACAAATCCATTTCCCCCTGTTTGTTAATTGGTGACCGATCCAATTATGACCAGTTTTCAAAGTTTCTCTAATTTGCATAATTGAATAATATTTTCATTACTCCGATGATAACCATTTAATATCTGAAATATTCCTTTTATGAAATAATTTGAAAGAAACCAAGTTAAATACATGATCCAATCTACTGGGAGTGATAGGGGTTTCTGCTAATGTCAGGTTTCATATTAATCAACAGCTGTTGGTATTAAACACGATAAGAGATGCCTGTAAATAATAATTAGGGGTATCGTTATATAATAATGATCAATCAGCACGTTAATAAAATATTATCATATTCCTTTTCACAAGCAGACATATTGTTTATGACGATGAAAGACTCCTTACAGTAATCAGACATGAATCATGTTTGATTAACATATGAATTTAAAATCAACATCAACATCTTACAAAATGTGTATAACAACAGAAATAATACATCTTGTTTCACGTGTAAGCCAATGCATATATCAGCTTGCCAGTTAACACCATTTTTTGGCAACTCTAACTAACCAGTATGGTTTGGTACGCAAGCATAGAATGCACTTATTGTATTTTTTTGAAATGGCACCAAGATAGAAACATTTCCGGTTGAGAAAAGTCTCCTACGCAGTGGGACTAGTATGAGATCTCCAGGACAAAGTGACCCTTGAAAAAGTCAACAGCTGCTAAAATTCACGGTTTCAATACCATTTCAGATCAACTATTCTAGCTAGTAAAAATATTATGCTCCTTAAGTTTATGGATATCAGATATATTGATATAGCCAGTATGCGTTTAACAGTTTAAATTTCCAAAAGATTATGCTCCTCAATTTATGGATTATGTAAATCAAATTGCATGGATTGCTTGTAGGATTAAAGGAGTATCCTGTATTGATGCTGTGTTTGTTATTTTTCACGATATTGTTTCACATTTGAATAAGAAGGTAACAACTATACATCAAAAGTACTTTAATTTCCTTGATGTTTTTCTAGTGCTTTCAACGCAGTATTGCCAAATCAATCATTATTTTAAGAGATCTGTCGATATTCAATGAGCCTTGGCGTATTCGTTGGCTTGAGCAATGTCTACATAGATGGACAGGGCAAACAACGCTGGATAAAGGGAAATTCGAAAATTTCAAAAATATAGGTTGGTGTGCCACATATAAACACAGATGAAATCAAGTCAAATGAATTTATTTCGGTCATAATATATGCTGATGACACTGCACTGTCATGCAAAATTTAAAAAAAAACCTTTACCGGGGATCTGCTTTTTTTTCAGCAGGCCATAAATGGTATAGTTTCTACACGTGCAATGAGAAGCATCGTTGTATGTGATGTTTGTCAGTCTGTACACAGACATGGGTCGGCTATATTGAAATGACGTTCTCGTCATCAGAGTTACATTTATTAAATATACTTACCAAGGGACAGTGCCGACTGAAGAAGATTCAATCTCGGAGGGTGCGGGGGGAGGAGGGGGCAGTGGGATATGTGATTTTGATTTGAGGGGCAAGACCAACCGTCCCCCCCCCCACACCAAAAAAAAACAATAAGAAAAGTATAATTTCAAAGTGCCAATTGACGAAGATTTGTTGAAATGCAAATACTGGGATACCCAGAGGAGGCACTTACCCGGAATGTTGAAAGTGATTTTACGGTTTCCTCCCTACAAGCAAAGTCAAATTTCCACTGCCCCTGGAAGTTTGTGTCCCCCCCCCCACCTTCACCCCCCCCCCCCTCACCCCTCCCACCTCTGACCCGGTTGATTCCTCATCCGTCGTTTCTGGCGATACGATATCGTCGCCTCTTGTGATGACAGTTACATGTAGTTTGATCTAGTTCGTGCTGTTCCATGTTACAAACAATTATTAATCCTTGAGAGCTCCTCCCGTCAACATGAACTTGACATGCTAAGAGAAAAAAGAGACAAGACTATGGAGCAGGTTTCACTTCTATCCAAACTTGAGACATTAACAGCTTGAATTTGTATAAAGATACTGAAGACAGGACACAGACAAAAGTACACGAGGATTTACAGACAGACAGACCTATATATATATCGGTACATTTTTGGGAACAGAGAGGATTTTTGGAGGGTGTTGCTAGTAGGTCAGCTAATGCGTATTTGTGTGTGAGAGGTCCTCTCAAGGCTCTATGAGGTCCACACAAGGTATATTCACTAACGTGCAAGCAAGTCAGATACAGTTGCTTTATTTTCTGTTTTTATTATTAATGACACGTCAAGATATATGAAGGGTGACATAATTGTTGCCTTAAGAGTAAATGTTTTAACATTCATAATCACGAATGTATGACACGTGAGAGAGAAATATGTCAAGATCTCCTTGAGGCTATAGATGAAAATATTCAAAGCTTTGTCGAAATAATTAAATTGAGGAGCTCGGCTGTATGTATGAATAACCCAAAGGTATATGTATCAGTTAATTGACTTACCACGAAAGAAGGTGAATACAACCTGTGGGCCATATCGCTGGGTATATAATCAATTGAAACATTCCAAGATCTTACCGTATTCCAACCCATATTATAACACACCGTCATCGACAGCATATATTTTTTAATAAATTTGTTTGAAGCAAAACAAAAAACAAAAAAAAGGTCTCTTTCTTTACGTTGTTTTCCTCAACTGGGAATCGTTACCCTTTTATCAATGTGCAACACTTCTATAAGACATCCTCTCGTTACCTTCTTGTACCCATTCAAGTACCGCAAGTTGTATTTCTCCTCTGTATTTGAAGAGGCTCAATGTCGGATGAAAATTGAAACTGGCAAAATAATCAATATATGAACTATCAAATATTTAGCGATATTTACCAAACGGACCGAACACTTTCACTATAACGTTAATGAATAGAATACGTCAACTACTAAATTATCAATAAAAATGAGAAAACTAGAGATATTAAATATTTAATTTACGATCGATCGACATGTATTCGATTCCTTTATTTTAATCACTCAATATATTGTCTCCAGTTTTATCTTCAAGTCATTTGTAAATATATCTAACATAGACAAATAGATCAATAATTGTTGTTTCTTAAATAATATTGTAAGTTCTTAGTTTTTTAATTTAGTTGTGCGTTAATTCAGAGGGGGTTCAATCGGGGAAGGAGAGGGGGAGGGGTGTACCGGGCATATTCGAGGAGCAGAGGGATGTGAGGGCGTTGTGGTCAAGTGGTTAAGGCAGTGGACTTGTGAATTAAGGATTACAGGTTCGAGCCCTGGCCAGATCATTATGTTGTGTCCTTGGGCAAGGCGCTTTATCTCCATTGCCTCTCTTCACCCAGGTGTATAAATGGGGACTTGCGAGGTAACTTGTAAATATAGTTGTTTGCGCCGGGTCGTGGCTGCTTCCTATGGGAAGTCCCCCGGGGGACACGTGGTTGTGGTGCACTGTGGTGCCCCAGGAGAGATTGATTGAATTGTGCACACTTTGGTGTGTAGGTGTGACAAGTTACCAATGACCAGGGTTAAGTTGTAAAGTCGTGTGAGAGGGCCTTGGCCCTGAACAAGACTGTAAACCTAAAATTATAAATTATTAATTGTTTGACATTGATTGACGGGGAAACCACAAATGCGACCCAAGTGAGTGTGGTTTAGTATTATCAATGTAACACCAGAAGTTCACACCAGTTTATAGTGATGTTACAGGTTTTATATAT
>JAIPMN010020520.1:0-11860 GCA_020650975.1 Apostichopus californicus | reverse complement strand
TAAACATACATGTATATTCACGCTATGGACTAGACTATTATTGCTTTCCCGAAATTTAGCCGTCCTTTCCTAAATACGTATTTATACACTTATTTAGACAAAAAGAAATGGCAAAGTCAATGTCCTCAAAGATTCATCGGTTTAATGATTCCTTCACTGCATATGGCGTAGTCCAACACATATGGCAAAACTGTCCTTGACAGACGTCAGAAGCTTTCCATCATGGGCAATTGACAAAAATTGCAAAATTGAACAAGAAAAGAGCTAAACAAACATATCGGAGACAAACTAAAATCATTCTGGCGAAACCGAATACTTGCTGAATCTATAGAGATTTTCCACAAGTGTTGAACATTTTCCCCCGAAGGTCTTATTCCGGTAAGAGGGGGGAAATATGTCTATCCCGCCTGTTTGCAAAACCGGCCTCGGCAATCAGTCTTGGCGGTATCAAATCAAGAGACACACAATTTGAACAAACTACGGAAGTATGTAGCGGATAATAGGCACGATTCAGGAGAGACCATGTATGAGGTCTTGTCAGGGCAGGTACTATAGGGGGAAACAAAATGTACAGACTAAAATGAAGGCGGAGAAATCAACATCTGTTTGTTTTTATAATGTAAAATTCAGTCTGACGGGATGGACTGTGTGTTCTGGCACCATAACATGTTATCAACTGAGACGGATTGAAAATTCAATTTGAAAACGTGAATTCATCTTCAGCTGTAGCAATCTTTAATTTGGTTTTTATATATTAACTTCAACGAAGGAAACATTTTAGTTTTGATTATTTACTCTGTGCATTCCTATGCAATACGTCGCGAACTATTGAAATTAATGTGTTTGTCCCTCTAAAACACTTTCTTTGTTATACGCGAATGAGTCTATTGTTTAGGGATTAAATGCTTTTGTTTCAAATAATTCTTTTGTTTAAGGATTAAGTGTTTACGAATATTGATGAGGGAGGTCAAATACTGGAGGACAGTTCTTTTGTTTTGACTGTTGGTCTTTTTTTTTTATAAGGCTTAACTGTTTATGAATATTGATATAAAGAAAGTAAGTTTTTTAATTTTTTTTCTTATTTTTTAATTAAAAAAAAATGGGTTGGTGAGGGGATACGTTCAAAGAATCATGAAACCCAAACATGAAATGCAGAAGCCTTAACTTTTCACCACACTGAGTTCAATTGTTTTGTTTTTGGTTTTTTATCTCCTGTGTCTCCGAGGTCGGTTAGTCCTCCTACATGTAAGAGAGACAGCCATACTGTTTTGACAATAACGAATTAAATAGATGAGTTCATAAACAAAAATAATCGATAAAGCAGAGAAAAAAGAGACGAAACGGTTAATGCAGTGAAATGAAATCTACATTGAAGGCTATATGATTGCTGTACGATTGCTATACGATATATATATATATTATGGCTAAACGATACTCGTTGTTGAAGGCTCCTTAGAATCGATAAGGAGCATAACTCTTATTCACATTGGTACCAGTAGAGTGCCATCACCACCATCCCATCACCACCACCAAAGTAAATTTAAAATATTTTAAAATATTAAATTTTTAAATTTTTAAAATTTAACAATTTAACAATTTAAAAAAAAGTTTATTTTAGAAATGGAATTAAAAGAAAAAAAGCCTCAGAATGCACCATTTGATAACGCCTGAACTGTGTTTTCTCTGTTTTGTGGGAGGACCACTGACCCCCCTCCCCCACCCCATACACGGGAGTCGACATCTATGACCAAAGTGCTACACCGTTCCTTTCTATAATCCTGGATTCGGCTCTGGCCCTTCCATGAAAACCCATGAACTTTTACCTAAATCAGCCTTCGGGAAATGTTAGAATTTGGCCCCAAACCTTTGAATTTCTCTGCACGTTCCTGGTGTATGGCAGCAGAAAATAATGTTAAAGCTAAATGTCCGAAGTAAACGATCGAGGTCCATGGCGGGATCAACAGGCAAAGCTTGTTTTTAAGACATCTCGCTCATGTTTCTTTACTTACGGCAATCTAGAATACCTCTTGAGTCTGCGTAACTTTTTCGGTTATTTGATTCACTGAGCTTATGATCAAAAACCTGTTGACTATACTTTATACAACTAATTTGCCATTTTAACCTTTACTGATTAGTCTGATATGTTACTAAATATCGCGAGAATGGGGAGGGGGTGGGAAGAGGAGGGGGTTGCAGAGAACTGTCGAGGGTGTGAAAACTACCTCTGATCAAGTCCGAGTTTTTATTGTATAAGCCCAAGTACATCCTGTGTTACATAAGTCAGAAGTTGTTTTTACAGGGTTAGTGGAATAAACTAAATTGATATGCACGTTGGTGTCCTTTTTCCTGTAGTTCATATCTTCCTATCCAAACGCTTCTTCCCCTCCCTCAAGCCAACGTTCAGATTTCAGGGGTATTCGTTTTTACTGATTTAATTGTAACAAGCATACGGATAATACTATAATTTCATTACACGTTGCTTTGGGCTAATGAGCCCGAAAATAGTTGCTTGTATTAATAAAGTTTGATTGAGTTGCTTTGTTCCATCTAAAAAATTGTAAGTCATTCTCGCTATTGTTTCTGTTACTCACGTTATGGAGATGTCGGTGGTGATGGCGAAGTCTCATATGAAATGAAAAAAAATGACGGGGCTGTTTATTAAAATTACATAATAGTGCCGTCCTGGTTGGAATACTATTGGAATGCTTATCGGAGAATGCACATTGGATCCATTTTCAAGGAAATTGTTTGAAGTGATCTTGTGGCTTGCCTTTCAAATCAAAGTCACCCCCACGCAACTTGAACCATCTTCCGCCGTTTTTGTTTTCACTTATATAGACACAATGTTCAAGCTTCCATGAAAATGTTTGATTAAGAAGGCAGTGAATAAGGAGGACAGAACTAACCGACATCAACTGCCTTGGCATGGAATTCGATATGTTTATAGCTAATATAAACAGAGCAGCGACACAGAAAAGAAAACTTCCCAGAAACTAGGTTGGAACGAAAGAGAATGGGGATCGTGAGACCATCAAATGAGAATTATGGCTCCAGTCGGATGTCTCTCGCTGCAAAAGCAGGTTTCCCTTCAAAATTTACTCAATAATAAATTTCTTTCCCTTTCAGGTTTCTTCCTTTGGAAATGTGCATATTTTTGTATAATTGTTACGGATTTCTCGAAATTGTGTTCTAATTTCAACCCAAACTAGAGAAAGTTTTGATTGCCTCTGATTCAAGAAAAGAAAAGAAAAAACATTCAAAAATTCTATCAATGCCTCGGGTATAGTTGACGTAGCAAGTTAGCATTCATCATGTCTGGTGCCCCATTGCTCGTGTCCGATTTCTAGCAATGAACAATGGTATGTAACTGTATAAGTAGGTTATAATGTGAGTAAGTCAACGTTATGCTGTATAAGCTGTAGTTGAAAATGTATAGGATATCCGGGCAGCAGCCTACCGTGAAGATCAAACATAAAACATGTGTTGACACGTAATATGACTAGTATAGCCCATAGAAATTTCGTACGTTATCTTACTCGCTATCTTGGTCACTATTTGCACGAAAGAGGCTGTATACCACATGCGTTGTACCGTAAATATCGCAATGTATTTTCGGTGAACTGACATCCTGGTCACGTGACATTTAATATCGTACACGGACGCATTCATTGACGAGAAATGGGATTGATTACAGATTTGCAAAATAAAGTGATTATGGTTGAAATGAAGACATATAAAATTACTGTAACTTGATTGGCTGTTGTTATATAGTATAGTAGTGGTACTCGTACTTTACTGCAATACAACGTACAAAGTGTCAATGTAGTCACAGGCTATGGCAAATGTGTGTGTGTGTGCGTTTGTTTTTCTTTCTGACCGAGGACTTGAACAAAAGAATTTCAGGTCCTCGGTTGTGATTTCTAAAGAATCACCACGTCCTCGGAAGAATTCTATTGTATGGGGTATTGTTAAGGTTAGGGTACGTGGATTTGAACAATGGAAAATACAATGGGGTCCTCGGTTGGAATGAAATACAAACATGTGCGTGTGTATGTGTGTGTGTGTGTGTGTGCAGTCGTTTCCTGAGAAGGAATCTGCCTCAGAAATTGTTACCCTAATCTATAGTGGCGCCAACCTTGGCTTCAGATTCATGACGAAAACGTCAGGAATAGAAATGACGAGTAGATCTATCCTTAGACTAAGCTGTTTCAAAGCCTTGATGACGTCATCTTCCACTTATCAAGGTACATGTTTTTTTTTAAAGTACAAAGTTACGCATTAACTTTCGTAATTTTACGAAAGTATTATGTCAGTATAGTGTTAACTACAAACAAACAAACGAAATCACAAATACAAACATAAACACAAACACATAGTAAATTAAGCGATTTAAACAACTTTTGCATGGGAGTTGTGGTAGAAAAACTTCCAAGTATAGCAAAAGTGTTATTATTTCAGCCAATGCTTTCATACGTGGTATTCGGTTGATATTTTGAGAGTGTGGAGGGAGATGGGGAGGGGGGGGGGGTGTAGGCAGGGTTGCGAAATGCTGGGGAGTCATGCAAAACAAAAGTACCACTGTATGACACAGCCATTGTTTTCCACCTGCAATAGCAGGAAAGTTGTATAATTTGCCAACAGAAGACGACTTCAATTCACACACGCTAAAATAAACCTGAACGATAGCAGACTGTGTGAAAGAGGTATTTCCCTCGCGTGTCCCTCTACTTATCGATCGTGGGTTGTCGAAATGCATCTGAATCAGCAACAAGGGAACAGGTAGACAAAATGCAACACAGGTTTCTATAGAAACCTGAGCCTGACCATATTTTTGGAACATTTTGAATCGTTCCGTGGAAAGGGGTCGATCTCAAAATGCTTGGGGTCTAAGATATAAAAATAGGCCTATATATAACATGTGATGTAGTATGCGATCCTTCATGTATTTTGCAGAAAGCAAGTTCTTTTTTTGTAAGTTCGTTTGGGAATTTTGTTTTCAAACCTATAACGAATACTATTCCAAATAAGATTGTGATTGGTTTTAACAAGCCACGCTAACGTGCTTTTATTCATTTTTGGCACAAAATTAAAGGTTAAGGAGCGAGACATTTGGATTCAACCGTAACAGTTAGTCGCCCAGATACGGAGAGCCAAACGTGCCATAAATATCGAAAATTGTGCACATTGATGATGTAAAGGGAGTGTCTGCCTAATTTTCTGTTATGTTATCCCTTTGTTTTTACAACCTTTGTTTCAAGGACACTGAACACAGGTTCTTGGCCTAAAGCGATTTTTGGAAATATTATATTGTCTTCTTTGAAAAGAGGAACATCACATTATTCAAATGATATATATATATGTGGGCTTGTAATTAGGGGTTAACTTACAAAGGGCTAAACTTAGAAATATTGATGAGTGCAACACTCTACGTCATATATAGTTTGCACATATTTAATGAGTTTCCCGCAGGTTTATCAATATTTTAAATGTGTATATCTTGGAAACGTAAAGAGCTTTTCCTAAAATTTCAACAGATTTTGAATGAGATTATCACGCACAACAAATGTACTGAATATGTGGCAAATTGGCTAGGTAGTTCGTAGTATACTTTAAGTACGAGCGTGAAGGCGAAACTTTGATACTGGCATGCTGAAGTCTAAAGAGAGAAAGAAAAGAGCATTATTTTTGAAAATATTTGGCGCGCTACTATTTGAATAAGTCAACGCGCTCTTTGTTTCATATATGTTGAAGCAATGAATCGATATGTCAAAAGCGGTACGAACGTGTTCAGTATTAATATTTCGGTAGTTATGCAAAGTTTGGCCGTCCGTTCGAAGACACATTTCAAATAAGTACTAAATACATGATATAATACAGTGATTTTAGTATTATTGCGAACGGTATTGAGAGTAGCCTAAGTCAAAAAGATGTCTTAACGTTTCACTAACCTATGTCGAGTTAGAATTTGTAGGACTCCCTCTATTGGGCAACATATATCTCTCATAGCAACAAGTAGTTCAAGTTCATTCAAATGTTCTTTCTCTAAGTCGCCAGTCACAGAAGTATTAAATACATTAAACCCATCGAACCAGTCAATATTTAACTATAGAGGTGAACAACGGTCAGCGATCGGCGAATTTAACGATTGGTAAGACAGTCTGATTCCGTTAACGCTTTTCAAAAGCTTTTTAGCGATTTCAGGTCGAGTTCATATATAACAGAACAGACAAACATAGCAGCTATTGATTGATTTCAAGCGGCTACGTCAAGTGGCTGTGACGTCAGACTTGAGTTCAATCGTTTCAATATTTAATATTTGCAAGGTTGACAAGAGACACTCGAAGGTTAGAAATTGGTCACTTGAAATACAAAAGAGGCAGCGCGCAAAGAGCAAAGTCGTGCCATAATGTCGACAAACAATTCCTCTTGATATATCTTCACAAATCTTGTTTCAGAACTAATATTGATGAAGATACGACAGCTTATATACATGCGATGAAAACCGCAAAGTCTGGAAGTATAAGTGAAGCCCTCGGCCTTTCATCGCCTCATTACGTATTCGTGCTAGACTGTTGCAATGAGTCACTGAATTGTAGTTTATCACTGTCTGTTTGTATGTATGTGTGCGGTTATGTGCTTGCATTTCTCCTCTATATGGATAGTACGTGTTTCTTCTTACTGAGCTCTCAATTTATTTAAACTGTTAAAACGATACGGTAAATTTAATCTAATCATATTTATATGTATGTATGTATGTATATTAGATCCTCCTGCAAGCAGGAACTCGCGAAGAAGCCTCATTGGCTTATCAAAGCCGCAAGCTGACCGAAGTCAGTCTCTTACATTCATAGTTAACGTCCATGGTTATGAATGGTTAATTGTCAACAACTCTGTAGCTGGACGACATACATTAATCTGGGAGTGACTCTGCATGGGAGTGACTATATGTAAAACATTTTCACGTACGGACATTCTCAGTGCCAAAAAGTGGTTAGGCGGGGTGTTATCTTGAGAAGATGTAATCCTGTGATAGCGTATCGTGTGGCACATTACACATGTTACTTGATGGCATCTGGTGGATAGGACGTTGAATATTCATAAGTATGTTTAGTATTAGCCAATCAGCTGTTTTGAAATTTGACTTGAATGTGGTTGTGAATGTGGTAACCATGCAGTGGTAGACCGACGATATAATGCTAAATTAGCATAAACGAATCAGCAAATGGCAGAGCGTCAATTTACTTTACAAGCATCGCTTCGATTTTCATATTAATTTAATGTTTCATTATATTCTAAGACCATTAGTTGTGCTATTTGCCTACCACAGTAAATGTCTTGAATCAATGTCGCCAGATACCGGTAGGCTGCGATTACTGGGAAAACACCTTACTGACAGACATAACCTATATAAACGTTTATTTTCGCAATGCTATACCATTAGGATCCAACGTTAGATTTGTTGATATAATAACGAGTCTGTTCATCAACTGCCTCTTTTCTTCTTTAATAGGAACCATGTGCAACATACCTATTATATATACAAATCTGGGGGTTGGGGCTCTTCCTCTACACCAACCCTATACCCAATAGAATCTAACCTTACAACGTCGACCATTTAACCTCATTACGATAGGAAAACATGTCAGTCCCGTCACCCAGCAGAAGACTTAACTGTTGGTACAGAAACAGTAAATCTGCTAGTCCAAAGCTCTCAATCGATCCGACCATCCCATTATTAGGTTTCTGTGACATTTACGACTAATATTTCAGCTGTGACCCGTTTTTCCTGCGTTCCATTTATTTTCTAATCACCTGTATGACGTGAACTGGGCTATGTACGGTTCTGCCCTATGTGTTGGTCACAAAAGCAACGATTGTGCGGCAGTTTTATTGCCAATTGCTTTCGAATGAAAGAATAGACTAACATTGTAATATTAGTTTGGGAATATTTTTTTGGGGAAAAGTATGCAAAGTAACCCGTATTAAACTCTGACAAAGCGTAGTACAAACTGGTATGAAATAGTATAATATACATAATTTCACCTGCACATACAAAAGTATATATATATTTTTTTATTATCGATATTAACTTTAAAAGCTGCAGTGATGATATGGGTTTTCATTTTTTTCTTAATTATTATTGTGACCAAGTGATGTATTAGTAACAATAAATGGTTTTACATTATTAATTAAGAGATCTTTGTGATCACAAGCACAGTATCGCCAGACTATGCTGTTTTTATTGTGAATGGTTATTTGACCTTTGACCCTGATGAAAAAGATAAAGCCGATTTGTCATAATAGTAGCTGTCTTTTAACTCAAGGAAACCGTGACACCTGACATCATAACCACTTGGTCACAGTATAAGTAACTTGCACTGCGATTATATCAGTGAAGTGAACTTGTCTTAAGATTTCGTGTCCCAGTTATGTTTGACTTTGGTTGACTTTTAAACATTATTTGGCAAGGCCAACCAAAACCAAAACGTTAAGTAAATTGAGTTAATGATGTCCATATCCTTTCCCTGGTTTTCATCTTTTTCAAGTACATTTAATATCGTAAAACTTCTTATTTCAGAACAAACAATTGATGTCCTCTCAAAAGTCCAGACCTTATTGTTTAACTTTAATAATGAGATTACCATTTCTTCGATCTGTTCAAAACTAAGAATGAAAACAATCGCCAATTAACCTGAACTATAAATTAGTTATGCAACATTAACCGTATTAGATGAGACCAAAAGTATAGGCCTCCTCTTATCATCTATTGCTGGTTATGTTAGACTAAGTAGTTCAGCCACTTTGATTGATGAAGCCTGAAGCTGCATGATTAACTGTTGGCATGTATTATTAAGTGCATGCAACTCGATGACATGACGTGGGGTGACGTAAGATACGTGACATCACATGACATCACGTGATTAAGGCTACTGTAGGATTTTGAATTTAAAGTAGTTTCGTTTCGTTTCGTTTTGCGACAAATAAATAAAAATACACAAACAAAAACCAAGAAACGACACTAACAATTAGTCAATAATGTTACATATGATGAACTTATATAGCCAATATTTTTGGTTACTAAGTAGAACGTTCCAGCAAAGAAAATAATTGAAATTTCCATCTAGAATTCTTAATCACATATTAAACAAGAAAAACAAAAGAAAAAGAAAACTGATCTTTTTCTTGAAATTTATCTTCTTTATTTGAAGTGAACTTTGGTAGGTCATCATGCTAACGAACTGCTCAGGTATAAGAATTGTTGTTGTGGTGTTGTATCAAACAACATCAAACAAGAGGAGTGTTAGCTCAGTTGTTAACGCCGGTGCCTTTCAATCATATAAGGTCCCGAGTTCGAGTCACTCCAAGATTAATGCATGTCGTCCAGTAACAGAGTTGTTGACAATTGACAATTCATAATCATGGACGTTAAATATGAATCTAAGAGACTGACTTCGGTCAGCTTGCGGCTTTGATAAGCAAATGATGGCTTCTTCGCGAGTTCCTGCTTGCAGGAGGATCTAAAATACATACATACATACACACATACACACCCGCACACATACAACACAAATAAGATAAAAAAAGATAAAAAAGGAGAAGAATAAGAAGGAAAAAAAAGCTGCCGTTGACACAATTCAGTATAATTATTCTGCACTCGGGTGCTTTAAATGATCATTTTTAATCCTCGTTTACCATACTTTCCTTTGTTCATTTCCTTTTTAAGTCATCCATTTATCACTTACCTACAGTTCATATACCGTAAAGGCTATATGATTAGGCCCTATTTACTTTAAACATCAAAGAAAGAAAAAAATAAGGAAGATTGACAAAGATATATTTCCCTTCTCGATCGTTCTACAAATTGATCTAACTCTCATTGTTGGCTTTCTAAGAAAGCAGGATCTTGTTTCATTACTTAAATCAGCTAGTTCTACTAATTAGAAGACACTGACGTCATTTCGGTCATGTGACACCGCTTTGCAGACCTGACAAATTGAGATTAGTGCCAACATCGCAAAAGCTATTAAAACAGTCTCTTTTCACACAAGGGAATTGGGGAAAAAAAGATGAAAGTTTAGAAGAAGAAGACCTACTTATATTTTAAGTTACCGGACAAACCATCAGCTTTTTCTTTCTTCCTCTCTTGGTCTTTTATTCGCGTATTGTGTTCTTTTCGGGTTTTTTGGGGTTTTTTTCATTGCCGTTTCTGGAGTAGAATATAGAAAAACATTTCTACAAATCAAAAGAACAAAATTTTGATCGTTTTCTGCTTTAAATTGGATATCTTCTTCGTCTCCAGAGACACTTTATAGTCCTTAATTGAAAAAAAAAAATCCTTGACATATGTCCAAAAGATTTTCAATATTCTCCTGAAATGTAAATCCTGTAAATTGATGACAAATATTGCAAAAATGTGTAAATTGCTCCTCTTGGCCGGATTTGAAGGTTGTATGCGGGAGGGATGTAAGGAAATTGAATATTTGTTTGAAGGGCGAATGGCATGAAAACATATTTGCCAGACAAGCTGATAAGTAAATTGTATATACTTCGTGTCCAATTAAGGGTTACTTCTAATTGAGTATTCCCACTTCCCCCAAAAAGGCAGTAACCACTAAATCTTTGCTACATCAAGAAGTTTGAATATCAACTGTATTTCAGACACATACTGGCTCTAATTTATTCCACGCAGGTACGTCTGTTGAATTTACACGAACAATTTTGACTAAGCTGCATGTAACGTGTTTTGACTGAACAAGAACATAATGTTTTTGGCTGGCTGCTAGACTACGAAACTAGTATCTATATATAATATAATGCCGTTGGTCATCATATATGCCGCCCTCTATTTCTCTAGGGCTACATGTCACTGTTTGTTTGTAGCCACATATGCTTTCGACGTGGACAGTGACGTAAGTATTACAGGTCACGTGACGTATGTTCACCAGCTCAGCTGAATCAGATCTTGAGACTTCAGAACCAGTCTTCGCTCCCGTTCTGAATCGTTCGGGCCCTGGCTCCGACCATTGTGGTCGTATTTGTATCTGTTTTGTATTATTCTTTTATACAATTTTGTACGTACCGTTATAGGACTCTACTTCGGTATTGAGACCTCGTTTGTAACCATTTTCGTTTAAGTGCATGTTTTTTCTATTTATCATTGAGGGCTTCACGCCGAAGTTTTGTCTGTATCGTGGCTGTATTCAGAAGTTCATAATGTCGTAAATAAATCAGCATGTTCGATAAAATGTTCTATAGTTCTTGAGTTCATTTAAGGTCACGTGGTTTGCATTTTCCCTTGGTTTTGGTTTCTCTACTCGACTAGTTCTGGGAATGTTTTCATTTAGGTCACGTGGGAATGGTTCATAAGAGTTTATAATATGGGTCGATTTTGAAGGCCAGGCGTGTACCGTCATTTTCAGATCTTAGATTATGTCATGAAAAGGGAAATGAGTATACATCATCAATATTGAAAGTGATTTTGTTAGAAGGTTCAAAGACAGTTTGAAGATAGACAACACATTCGACCATGGTTGTTGGTACTAATGGATTTGGGGCGCGCTGAGTTTACTACAGGGGAATACTCTATATTATTTCAGAATTGGTCTTGCGTGAGTGATTTTCCTGTTGCATTTTCGTGGAATCCCTACAGAGATATGGGAATTATAATGAAAGGCATTGACCTTACAAATTCATAAACTTTAACAAGTTGAAATCAAGTCGAGTTGATGTAATCGACTTCGCGTTGTCCTGTCTCTCATAAACAAACACAAAAACCAAAGTTAAAACCCCGAAAACACGAATAAATAACTTTAATTCTCACCAGTAAAAGAAATTTCTGGTGTCTATATATATATATATA
>JAIPMN010020511.1:0-18118 GCA_020650975.1 Apostichopus californicus | reverse complement strand
ATATATATATATATATATTTATATATATATATATATAGGTCGCAATACTGCGTTGCATAGGATAGAAATAAATGGAGGTCGATAACTTGGTTGATACTATGCAAAAGTAAATTATTAAATTACAACGTTTCAGGTTTTAAACCCTTCAACAAGGTAACAAAAATACCACTGATCTCAACCACTGGGTATTCCAGTTCTACAGAAGATAAATTTAGACTGACAGACTGCCAAACAACCCAGCGAATAGTTAGTCCTGGCCTATATCCCCAATTCAGACTATATCACTTTCAACTTACATTTGAAGACACAAAGAAACTGACACATGGATGTAACTGGTAGGATATTTTTACCTTTAGGAGCACACCTAATCTTTGAACATATTTTAGTCTGGGTAATTTGCATTTGTGGTGAAGGCAAACTACATCAAGAATATACACATTCCATCATTCATCCATCTCATTACCCATCACTCAAAAAGAGAGCAAGTTGAATAGGTTTAGTTACCATCGGTCTTAGAAATATTTCAGACATTATTATCACCTTTCTTGAAAACACTCTTTGCCATTAGTAAACAAGACAATTTTAGTATTCTATATTATACTTTGGTTAACCAAAATTGATGACAAACTCTATAGAAAAACTTAGAAAATGTTTCTAAACAAAGAGTGAACAGAAAGAGTACACAATGCTGACATAAAATATATATATAGTACTCAGTAAAGATACATCATAGATACTTTACCCTAGACATACTGACATAACAACTTGATAATAAACCAGGAATAGGACTATGTGAGGGGGGGGGGGGGGTTTGAAGGACACATTTAAACCAGTGAGCTTCGTAGTTTTCTTCCATTGGGAAAAAAAGGGTTTTTTCCCATCAAGTTTATAAAAGGGCGCATTTGTTTTTTTTTAAAGAAATTGCTTAACTGCTATAGAACAGAGCTCAATGTAGCAAAGGAATAATCATGACAGAGGAAAAAAAAAACAAACAAACAAACAGACAAAAGACAGAAAAAAATACAAATAAAAAGGTAATAAAACCACACACAAAGGATAAAGTTATTGCACTGTATCTGCTTATAAGAGTAATATGTCTAAAGAATTTAAAAAAAAAAAATAATTCAAAATATTTGCTCCAAAAATAGTTTTTTTTTTTTAATGTTAAAATTTGATAATACAAGTGGTTTTTCCTACAGATTGAAAATTGATACAAAGAAAAGGACAGAATTCTTAAATACGATCCCTACAAAATTTACCAATCGATCAATGTGAAATAGGGACAATGTTGACTGATCACACATTTGATCAGGGAACTGTTAAAAGCTCCACCCCTCCCCTGCCCCCCCCTCCAACATCTCAACCGTTTCCCTTTATCCCACACTATTTGGATAACCCAATAATACTTAAACTATAAAATTTACAGCCTTTTCAAGGCCTTGATACAAGAAGGGAGATCAGATATTTCAAATCTTTCTCCAAGAAAAGTGAAGCTAAATGAACATAAAAATGAATAATTTTCACTCGTGTATGAGTATTCTGCCACCATTGTTTTCATTTATTGTTATTTTTATTTTGCTTTACCTGTGTCCCTTGTTCCTACTTAATCTTCTGTTTATTATTTGTTCACCTCCTTTTTTGGCACAATCGTGGATTAGTCATTGCTGGCTTGAAGAAACGAAAGTCAGCAATCTTCCTGCTTTTAAATATGTCTTCTCTAGCAGGACGAGGAAGTCATCTATCGATAGTTTGAATAGACTTTGACGGTCTTCCAACAGGTAATTTGTTTAATTAATCCAAACTGTCGCTTTATCAAATTTGGCAAGGTTTTATTGTTAGAAGCAGTTTGCTATATAAAAATTGCTATATTGTAATAGGGTGGAAAAGAGAGAGGGAGAGATATGAACGCACAGTTTAAAGTCCTAACCTACAAGAATCCAAATAGAAAGAGTCCTATCAGTTCCCACAATGTTGAATATATTTATTAATTGTAGAGATTCTTGGGATATCTCTCAAGAGAAGACTTATAGCATTCTTATACGAAACCTAATGCAAGTTTTCCTCACATATTCAGGGTAAGTTTACAGGGGCCGTACCACTGACGCACACTTACTTAGTATAACAACAAATACAAGTTTCCGATAAGTTTTCTGTGAGTTAAAGCATCAAATTCACAACAATAACAAGATTTTTTCCATGACTACTGGAGCCCTACGGGGACTCACACTCGATTTGATTGCCAAAAATATTTTACGAAATTATTCAGCTCGTCTGAACAAAGAAAAAAAATAAATCAAAATTAAGTGGTCCACAATACTCCCCGCCATCCACCCCTTTCCCGAGCCCTCTCCTCTCCCGAGCCCACCTCCCACTACATTACAATTTCACTTTCTCCATTATTCACTTTAAATATTTTCTCCCAGATTTAAAAAACATTTCTTATGACCAATTTTTAAAAGATGAGATAAAAACATTGTTTCGTCACTTTGACAAATTTTGCTGATTTCTTTTCCTCTTTATGGCTATAATCAATTTAATTTTGGAATGCATAATTCGATAGTCTTTAATTTCATTAAAAACATGATTGAAATGGTTTGTTGCTCCACCGTTAAATCTTTGGAAGCTTCGGTGCGCTGACGAGAGGATTGTTCTGCTCTAGCAGTTTCCTTCCTTCGGATTTGTAGTCAAAGTCGCAGCTATGTGCCTCGGCATATCGATGGGAAGCGCAGTAGTTATGACCGCATCTGCGAAATGACGAAAACAGGATTAGCTCCGTAACATCTTTTAATTAACTCGTTTGTGTCCTTACCATTTAAGAATTCCAGTCCGGTTCCAATAACAATGCCCTCTGTACTTAAACTAACATGAGGGAAAAAAACTGATCATAAAAGTCCACATAAATGAAAAGGGGTGAGGGAGGGAAATGTCCATATGTAGTATTGTATAACTGGGTACTCTGACAGAAATATTAGGAGCTACAAAATGTTAATAACCCCCCCCCCCCAACTTACAAGAGTTTTCAGAAGACACTCAACATTGTAAAAGGACTCACAAATTTGCTGGAATGAATGCTCTTGGTAATGATAGCAGAGAAAGCAATATGAAAGGCCTAACAGGATAAACTAATGATGACACAAAAGGTTACAGTTGGTGTGTGGGGGGGGGGGGGGTAAGGGGGATGCAGTGCCATAGGTAACTAACTGTAGCTTGCCAGAGGTTACAGTTGGTGTGTGTGGGGGGGGGTGTAAGGGGGATGCAGTGCCATTGGTAACATACTGTAGCTTGCCAGAGGTTACAGTTGGTGTGAGGAGACAGGTAAGTGAGGAGAGAAGTCAATAATGATGATTCTTTAATTACCTGCATTGGTAGCTTGTTGCAAGGCCTGTTTTCTTGTTGCATAGGTAACAGCGTTTGCTGGATTTCTTCTTTGGTGAAATGCTCGAGTTCACGACAGGAGGAAGACGACAGACTGGAGACACCGCTACCAGAGAAAGAAAAAAACATTATTTAACTTAAGCCGTATCAAGTTTAAAGGAAGATTATCATCGCAAAATGTTGCGAGAAAATCTGTTGAGACTGACTGATTTTTTCACTTTCTTAATAGCAGTCATTGAATCTTGACTGTCACTTGTCTTTAATTGACTCAGTTAATGTTAATAAAATTTTGTGGCACTGATGCCAGGTTGGGGTGGTTGAGGTGATGATTTCCTGTTGGCTATAAAAGGTGCTTAGTTTGTTCAAGAAATTCAACTTTGCTTGTTTCAAGGCCCCCAGTCTCTTGCTGGAAAACTGAGGCATTAGCAATTTATGCCCCAATGCATTCATTCAGTTCTAACCCTCCCCCCTCTCCCTCCCTGAGTTGCTAGCCTATCAATGGCATACATATGGTGCACCCCAAAACTTTTTATCAAGTTCTTCAAAGTGTCTTAAGGAAATAATTATAAATCAACAGCTTTACTGTTTTATTTATGGATCGCCTCACATGTTTGAAGTTTATTTTTATGGCTGAACTAAAAATTTACAATCACACGGTTATTCAGGCATTCAATGAGAGTGAAGGGGTAAACTGTCATGTACTTACCGATACGACCATCCCTGCCACCAGACAATCTACCTCTCATACTATGAGCAGACTGTGTGAATGAGGAAGGAAAAAGAGAAAGAGATTACTTCCTGAACCACTGTACTTGTTTCTATTGTCTTCAGCAGAGTACATTGTTTTTTCTTTGTAATGTTTTTCCTTGACAACCGATAAATAGTTGAAAAGGGAAAATTTACACTTTTGATAACTAGTGCAAGTCATGAACAGCAATCTGGGAAAAATAATAAATACGGATTTTGAAAGTATAAGAGAAATTATCGGCCACGAATGGATTTCAACCAGCTGTGTTGGCTGGTGTTTCAGTTTTCTGAGCGCAGGATTTTCAATCACGAGGTCCACGGGGTTGAAATAATTTCCAATAATTTTCTTTGCTGTTTTAAAAAAACTATTATAATGAGACCTAAATAAGGGCAATAAATGTATGGACTCACGATCAGCGCCTGCCTGGCTTCCGGGGTGGAGAGTCTTTCACTGGATCTATGAACGCTGGCGCTGCCGTTGAAGACCCTATTTAATACCGCGGGACTCGGTGATATCCTGGCCCGACTGCTACTCAGCCCCGTCAGGGGGTCCCTTTGCGACGTGCGAACGATGTTATTGATCTTGCCTTCTCTGTTAGCTTGATTGACGAGGTCGGTCACGACCCGTGCATCGGGGGCGGTCCCTAAGCCGAGCCTCTCGGCTGCGGAGCCGCTGTCCGGTTGACTTGGCAAGGTGGACGGTACCCTCTGGGAGCTGGTAGCAGGCCCGATGTGATCCTCCAGCAGACTTCCTTGAGCGAAATGAGGCAAGCTTGTGGATTGTTTCTGATGATTCCTATGGAATTTAGCACTGAGTTTCTCTAGATTTTGTTGGGCCAGTACATTCGGTAGAGGACTATGCCTCCTTTCTGCCGTATTCAGTCTCTGGCTGGAAGAAGAACCGACTGCTAGACGGGTCCTCTTTCCCGATAACACACGCGGCCTTATCATGCTTTTCTTCATGGACTCGCTTTTCCTAGGCGAACTAGGCACGGTAGTTTTGTTCTCCAAGCTGAGTTCTCTCTGTTCGGCACCGGCAGTCACTCGGACTGGCTTGGGTCCACTTTGAATACGATCACCCTCCAGTTCTCCTTGGCTGGAGGAGTGCCGTACTTGAGGGCCACTCCTACTGCGTGTCCCAGGATTAGATAACAGGTCCGCTGGTTCTATAATCTCGTGCTTCTTGTCTCTTTCGAGACTACCCCTGAGGGGGGGAAGTGGTTCCACTCTACTCATAGTGTTCATGCTACCCCTCACATTTCTGACAGAGGCGACACGCCTCTTGGAGGTACTCTTGGGTCTCGATGGTGGCCGTGGAATTTTAGATTGCTGTAAAAAATTATAAGGCGGAAAAAATAAAGGAAGAAGACAGTGAGAGGTCAGCTTTAGGTTAAAGTTTGCTATAAAATATTCTTGATATATTTCAATAAAATTAGGCAATAGGCACACCCTCTCAAAGTATTTCCAACGTAAACCATACTCACATCTTGGATCAATAGTATATCTTAGTCTTGACAATGTCAGAGATAGTCATAAAAGTTTTAAAAATAAATCCCCAAAAAAATAAATGTGTCATTGAAGTTGAACTGATTTTGTGTTTATTATGTGACTTCTTTTTACATTGAAAGACTAGAGTAGGAACGTGTGTTAAATGTGAGGTCTTTCTCATGTATGGGGGTCCTGAAGGGACACATGAGATATAATTGTACTCAGTTAGTATATGTTGTAAATATGTCATGTTAGAGTCACTTGAGAATTTTCAACAAATACTGCGTATTGAATTGTGATGGAATTTTTTTCAGTGATCATGAAAAACGTGTTGGCTAGTTTAGTGAAATCTGGCAACTTCACACTCTGACAATATTTGTTAAATCAAAAACCAGTATCAGTTACAGCTTCATGTCAACTCAACAAAACATATGGAAATATATGATGTTATGATATTGTTCCACCATAAGAATGCATGGCATACAGTGTCCATTAAGGACCATTGTACTTAAAAGAATCCATTTTGTCTTATGAACATCCTGTTTTGAGTTGTACCTTACCTTTTTCACCAACGTTAAATTTTCCATCTTGGCTCTCAGCGACTTCATTTTGTTCATGACAGCGTCGTTCTCTTGGGCCTGTTCTGCGGTCAGTTCCTTGGCATCGTCCACCTCTTCTTCATATTCACCGTTATGCACAGAGGCACCACTGTACAAGGAAAGATAGGCAGATGAAATAACTTGACCAGTTTAATCACACATATATATATGCTAAGTATATATTCATGTAAATACAGCACAGTACCAGTGCTGTGGCTTAGTGGATAAAGGCCGTGGCATTTGAAGCAATCAGGCTTAGCAATCGGGAGATTCCGGGTTCGATACCGGGCTGGGTCATAATTAGGTGGGTTTTTCATCCAAGAGCAATCTACAGTAAGGTTTTCCCATCTGAAATGACTTTCTAACTTGAAAAGATTCTAAATTTGAGTTAAATGTTGAATTGGAAGCCACCGGACGTGTAAGTTGTAATCCATAAGCACTTGCGGGCTTCACCCACATTTGTGGTTGCTTAGGCGGCGTAAAAATAACTGCTGATTATTATTATTATTATTAAAGTGCCACAGCAGCATATGTATTTATATGTATTGTAGGATATTGGTATCATTAGAGCTTTAATGGGGGATGATTTAGGATTCATCCCTAATATTCACTGGTACAAACACTTTATATCATTCCACATAACTGTCACCATTATGGACATGGGTATAGGATTAGTAGATGACACTTTAGGATTAATCCCTTAATATTCACTGAAATCAAACACTTTTTATCATTTAACATAACTGTCACCATTATGAACATGGGTATAGCATGAATAGAGGACATTTTAAGATTAATCCATTAATATTCACTGAAACCAAACACTTTATATCATTCCACATAACTGTCACCATTATGGACCTGGGTATAAGTTTGTAGAGGACATTATAGGATTAATCCATTAACATTCACTGTAAGAAATACTTTAGATCTATCATCATTCCACATAACTGTCAACATTATGGACATGGGTATACTGTAGGATCGTTTGTAGAAAACATTTTAGGATTAATCCATTAATATTCACTGAAACAAACACTTTATATCATACCACATAACTGTCACCATTATGGACATGGGTATAGGATTAGTAGAGGACACTTTAGGATTAATCCATTAATAATCACTGAAACAAACACTTTATATCATTTGACACAACTGTCACCATTATGGACCTGGGTATAGGATTAGTAGAGGCCAATTTAGGATTAATCCATTAATATTCACTGAAACCAAATACTTTTACCATTCCGCATAACTGTCACCATTATGGACATGGGTATAGGATTAGTAGAGGACATTTTAGGATTAATTCATTAATATTCACTGAAACCAAACACTTTATATCATTCCACATAACTGTCATCATTATGGAAATGGGTATTTAGGATTAGCAGAGGATATTTTATAATTAATCCTGAAACCTTCACAGAAACAAACACATGATATCAGACCAATATAACTATCATATCATTGTAAACATGGTCATCATTATGGATTTTAGGAGGACATTTTACAGTGTTACTACAGAATCTTTGTATAGTGTTCATTGTTTAAGCAAAGCAACCCTTCCAGGGCATAATTTATCTTGTATCAAAGAGCAGAATGGTATTATGCATATTAACAAATTGCTATACAAGTGCAATAAAGTAAGTAGTACTTCTTTGTCCCAAATGGACCACATTATTTTTTTAATATGAGGGCAATAACCAGAGCATTCGAAAAACTAGCTACACAAATCTTTGAGCACTTGAATTATTCCTTAAAGTCTTCACTATTTGACCAGCCTTATCATCTTGTTCATATGGCTAGGGAACACTAGGTGACCAAACATAAACATACTAGCCTCCATTCAGTGCAGCGAACTGATTTTGTAAGCTAATTATATATGTGCAGGTGTATGAAACATTGTTGTGAATCATCAGGGCTGTTTCTTTTCACAACACTTGTGTGTGATCTCTAGATCTCTAGGCAACAATCATGAATCTCTTTAGGATGTGATTGTGTTAGGGATAACCCTAGACTATACACACTGAATACCACAATCTTATAAATCAATACACCACAGTACTTAATCTCCATAGGAGGTCTTTGTTAGGCCTCTGTGTGCAAATCAATACAGCATGTACAGATAAAATAGTACCTCTGTAAATAGCTGATTCTGCAGACTAGTGGTAATACCAAAGAGATGTAAGCTAATTTATATGATGTGACCATGCATGACCAATATTCAACTGAAAATATCCATATATCTAGGAATTTTGAATTATCATAAGAATTATCACAAGGAGTTAATTCGTTAATGTCAGTTCTAACAGTTACAACTGAACATATCCATACCCAGGAATCGAAAATACCATACACAGTGTCATGAGAACTCAGAAGTATCATAAGGAGTATCATGAGGGCCTGGTTACTTCGTATGATGTCAACATGCATGACCAATATCCATACCTGACTTTGTAGTATCATTAAACACTATCATAACAAGTATCATAAGTAATTACTTCTTATGATGTGATCATGTGCAACCAATACTTAACTGAAAATATCCATATCTAGGAAGTTTAAAGTACAGTATCATATGGTTATGCACAACATACACCTAGTTGTTCAATCACACACACCAGTAAGATCTTTGCACACATGTATCACAAGCAACCATTACCAAAAATCCATGAACATTGGTGTTATTAAATTTCGATTTATAGCACTAAAGATTTATAGCAATAAAATACGCAAAGCAACTAATGCTAAAAATAATGTGATTTTTTCTGTGTAACATTGCATGAAATGCAAGTCTAGAATCTAGTTAAAGGATAGGGGAGACCTGTCTATTCAAAAGCACTGTTCAAGAAATTAGTTCCCAGGATGATGGTGAAGGTACAGTAAGACACCACGACGAGGAAGGTCATGACTTGGTAATGCTGATAATGGTTACTACTTACTCAGATTAAAATATGATTACACTTAAAATAGATGTATCCCTGGCTATCATGATTCAAAGGAGACATTATTAGTGAGCCATGAAGCGGGACTGCAATCTGCTATTCTATTGTGTATATTTACAATTTACTCATTGGGGTTTTTCCCCTTATGGGATTAAAATGATACCAATCTATAGTTTAATCACTATCAGGAGATCTATAGTTTGAATGCACAGCTATTGTTTCCATATATATTTATATATAACTCTGGTATGTACTCTGTATGAACTTTGCTTCCATACATATTTATATATATATATATATTGCAACCATCTGTAAGTTACCTGGCTTAGTTTCTCTACATATAGCTAACACAAAGTTCTGTTTCCAAAGGAGACTGCCTCTTACTTGAATTCTTGCAAATATTTCTTGGGTAAAGATTTTCTATTAACAAATATGGTTCTCGAAACACTCCTCATATATGCTTCAAACACTAATAACAAAAACAAATAATATTTCAAAATCATGCAAAAATGGTCACAAGTACTCCCAAACCATAGACTTTCTGTTCCTTTCTAAAGATCTCTGTGGAGAATGGACAGCTAGCTCTCTACCGTGCAAACCTTTTACATGGTAGCTACAATATGGATTCCAAAGCTGCATTGCAGATATTCATTACCTACAGTATAGCACTCTTACCTTCAAAATGCCCGATTTCAAAACTAAAACTACCTCTTATTGTGAATCAAGTCTTTGTAATAGTGAAGGAAATTGAGCAGACCACATTTTGTACCTTCACCACAACATATTTAAATTCAATTTTGGAATTGTACGAGGCTTACTGTGACCTGTAGACTAGTGGTCTGTGATTGTACCCAAAACCATCGGTGATGGTGCCCATAGGGACAAACAGGTTTTGTGTACAGTAATTTATGTGTGAGTATTACATCCATCACATATTAATCTTGTTGCCCACTCAAAACCTGTTATGTAGAAAACATTAAAGACCGTGAGTCCAGGCAAACTGTATCAAAAGTTAATCCTAACTGTATGGGAGTTAATTTACACAGCCATTTACCATATCATGCTAGTAACGAGTTATCATTTAATTACACACACACACATATTACACACACATCAGTAACAGACTTTCATGCACGACATTACAGTACAGTGACACTGACTGACCTTAAAGACTCCGAAAGGGGTGTAAGGGTGCCATCTCCTCGGTCCACGACTCGGAAGAAATTCAACTGATCCCCTTCCCTGAAGACCAGTAACGTGACTTGTCTGTTTCCTGGGAGCTTCTCCCAAATCTCATCTTTATTTGCCTCCATGTAGTCGGCCATTTCTCTTATAGCAGGGTCTTCCATCGGTACTAGTCAAATGTGAACATAGATATACAGTAGGTTGTATGATCGTAAGGGACACAACGTGGAATAAGGTGCAAATGTACAGTAGGATATTTTCATATTTGAGCATATTTGACTCAAATAATATTAAAATAGTTCTTAAAAGAATTTAGTCCAGAGTCAAGAGGTAAAAATAATTTTGGCAGATGACAGAAGAAGATATTCTATGTGTTCTGGTGAAAGTGTTACGCAATTTCCACATTTCAGTTGGAGATACTGACGTTTGACGTTAATTCATGTTATACATCAAAAGTGAAGTTGAAGCAAAAAAGTTGCAGTGACCTATATCTCTCTTCTTTTAAATTTGCGCATCTAATTGTCTTCAACAGTATTGAAATGCACCACAATATGAATAAACCACATTTATATTACCTTTAAGTAAAATTGGAAGCCTACCCAATCCAAGTTCAACAGAACAAGGTGAAAAATAAAGCCAGAAAAGCAAAAACAAAAAAACAAGAGGATGAAAAGTATTCTACGATAAAATATATGAATAATTATAATAGAATAAAACATTTCACTAGAAGGCAAATACTTACTCCTACGTGTATTTATAGGGCCTCCCCTCATGGCCAAGACCAATTTCAACGAAGCTCCTGGAGGAATCCTGAGTGGAAAGGAAAATTATAAAGATATGACAGATCTTACACTGATATTAAAGATATCATGGATCATGGAATGGAGGGTAAAGTTATGTAAATGTTTGCATGAATACACAAGATTTTAAATGACTATCATTGAGTTAAAATACAAGTTTATGAAAAGGTCTTGCAGCACAAAGTTAGAAAGAAAACGAAAAAGACGCCATCAGTTTCTGACAGTAGAGGAGATAACAAGTTGAAAAAAACATTCAAAGGATGAACAAAGTAAAGCATAATTTGATCAGGAAGAACAAATCACATCATTCTTACCCATAATCTTGAAGACAATATTCATCTTCCAATTCAATAGACCTGTATATCAGATGTTGCTGCCCAATCGGTATTCCTAAAAGAAAGCAAAAATAAACATCGGTATTTTGTTACAGGTACAGTACTGTATGTATGCAAACGGATTAAAGTCAGTATCAACACACACCGTTCACACCACTCAGAAGTCTAACCGAAACTCGAACAGATTTGGGTTTTGTAATATATACTTTTTCTTAAGTTGTAAGTTAAAAGCAACAATTGATACCAATCAAAAACAATCATTGACTCTGTGTTGCAGCACATATTTCTTTGAAATTCTACAGTTTGAAGTGTTCTTTCACTTTGGTAAATTACATTTCAATAATTATTCACCCAAATTCAGGTGATGTCAGTTCAAACTATATAGACCTATACTGGCAGGCAGTAACATTTATAATGACAATTGCAAAAGATTGCCCCCAAATATATTTTAAAGTAGTCCACATGACATAAATTGCTCTGCAGTGAGTGCAAGGCTGGATAGCATTTTCCCATAAAATGATATGAGGATTTCCTATCATGTATTCATGATCCAAGGAATAATGTTAGTGATCAAATTCTTTTACCATAAAATGCTACTCCGTACAAAACCTGCTACACATCTTTGACAATTGGCCCAGTTTGTATAGCCTTTTTGCAATGTGATAAACTGGGTAAATTATTTCCTGAGGTGTACTTGTGTGTTATTCTCATATTTCATTTTGC
Source organism: Apostichopus californicus (assembly GCA_020650975.1). Taxonomy (NCBI): domain Eukaryota; kingdom Metazoa; phylum Echinodermata; class Holothuroidea; order Aspidochirotida; family Stichopodidae; genus Apostichopus; species Apostichopus californicus. Next base: position 5,915 of record JAIPMN010020511.1, on the reverse strand, counting down.
TTTAAGGTTTTCATTTTGCTTTAAGGTTTCCACTTTCAATTTGTGGCAATTTTATGAACCACCATAAATTTATTCACCAATGAATGTTTGAATAGGTAGTGAATTCATGATTGCAGTCATCTAAGTTTTGTTCAATATATATTTAAAATATAACTTGACAAATCAAATAACTAAATTACATTGTTAAGCCTTTCGTACATAAAAGTATTCAACAGTTACATTAACCAAATCAATGCAAAGCTGTTTTGGGCTAAAACACATTAAACTTAGTCTTAAACATAATAAACTATTCCTTAATGGCATTAAAAATCAGTCATTTAAGAGGATTTTCAGTTTCTACACCGACAGTTACTAGTAACAAATTTTTCATTTGGAAAATATATGAAACTAGCAGCAATTGAAATGGGGCTGCACAGAATCGGTGGGACTACATCACGAATCACAAACTGGGTTATGGTCTAATAGTAGCCTATCATTCACGCAGCTACAACCAAGGCAGTATTAGGAAAGTGGACTTGACTTGTCTTGGTAATGAACTCAGTTTGATCATAAAATTTGAAGTGAAAATGAGTCTTCAGCAAGAAGTGCAAATTCTTTGTTTGAGCATTGTTGAAAAAAAAGGAGAAAAGGTTATACCAAGACTAAGTATTGACTAAGTCATACTCATAGGGCAATCTACTTCCTACTTTGTTACCACCACACTAGCTTACACAAAAAACACAGATAGTTATCGACATATTGTGTCAAGTTTGCAATTTTGAAAAATGTCATAATCATAGACCAATGATAGTGTTGTAATACTAATTAGTAAGTTACAAAGGGTACCGTTATTCTTCGCACACAGTACTTTACGCTGACACAAAACTGTGCTTCCGCACATCAAATTTGTCAGCGGAAAACAACGTTTTAGTCAGGGGAAAATACCTTTTTTTTGAGAGTCAGAATGGCTTACTGAACTGAATAGGCACATTGAAATGATTTAGAAGGTTGGAAAAAATGGAACTTGACTGTAGCAGGATAGAATTTAGCTCAGGATAGCTTAGGTTCGGAAGAGGAATGATGATTTAGTACACTACAAGTGGCGGTGATAATTAATTTTATTTAACAGCGCCACCTTATCTGGTTGTAGTTTTCGATATGGCATGAAGGTGAAAAGGTGAGCTGCCGTAACAACTTGGTCTCGCTAAGTTTCATTCTTTCGGAAGTAGCCTATCTTTCGTGATATTTTCTCAATAACCTGTTGTATTCTTTATATTTTATTCTTGCCTTTTTAAGCCAACCGCCTTGTACTTCTTTACATGATCCCGAATTACATACACCCATGCCTCCAGTAAATTATAAGCAGCTTAACTTACTGACATGAGCTCAGTCAAAACAATCCTTATCGACTTTTTTTGATACATCATCGTGAATTTGGTATCCTAAAATATAGTGTACATGTGATTGTGAATGGGTAAACAAATTTCAGCGGAAAGTAATCAGCCGAAAGTACAGTGTGTGGAGAATAACTGAAACCGTGTACAAACAGGAACCACAAACTTACCTTCCACACGTTGAATTTTGGCCTTCACAGAAATCACCGTTTCAAATGGTGACACATGAAGCTCAAATATGGTCCCTGTAAGTGTTTCCACATACAGCTCCATAATGTCTATGTAATCTGGATATTCGTAGTACTCCATTGCAACTCTGGATGAAACTTCGCCAAAACGATTTAAATTGCCACTTTCACCTGCTAGGCTTGTGTATTGTGTGGGCTTTGCCGCTTACCATTATAAGAGCCACATTATAGTGCTAGGACTTAGGAGGCTAATTGTTAGCCTAATTAACGAACACTATGCAGCCTACTGTTACAGTGTTAGTACTGAACGCCACTTATTTGCATTAACAATAACACTGGCGAGCAGGTAGGCGTTAGGCTGATAGTTGAATAGGTCTAGCCTGACTATGTTACTGTTGTTAGCCTAACACAGGGCGATATGCGAACATTCCTCTCGCATCCAGTTTAGCGATGAGGATGGTCACGTTCCATCGTAAAATTCAATCATATAAACGTGATAACGTTAAAATTCAATGAGAAGAGTGTATCGATATAATTTTCTTGATAATTGTCTCCACGTTTTAAAGGCAATAGTTTGCTTGTGACACAAATAAATGAACCGGTGTTGACCTATACAACATTGAGGAGAGTGAATTCGCGAAAACACTACTTAGCTGTCGCTCCGGAAGGCCCGGATGTACGTTGCCAGGACAATCAATGACGACACAGTGTAAACAAAGAGCATTTTAACCTTTTACGGTAGCCTTTAAATAATACATATTTTAGATCCCCATGCAAGCAGGAACTCGCGAAGATGCCATCATTGGCTTATCAAAGCCGCAAGCTGACCGAAGTCAGTCTCTTAGATTCATATTTAACGTCCATGATTATGAATTGTCAATTGTCAACAACTCTTTAACTGGTGGACACATATTAATCTTGGAGTGACTCGAACTCGGGACCTTATGATTGAATGGCACCGAATATAGTTTACTAAGTTTGATTAGTTTAGTGGGGAAATCGAGTCAGGAGGGACATGAATTCCCCCGACCCATATGAAAATGATCAAAACACATAAAACTCAAATCCCAATTGAACTTCCTAAAACAGCCATCCAAAGCTTTCTAAAAGCAAAAACCGAATCAGGCAAATCATCCACCCTTTTCACATAGTATTATATATAATATTGTATCATAATAATATGATATGATACATCCACAATGATATTGTTGCATACAGTATTACATAGTACGGTAACTTATGTGACGTTTGATTTCTGGTACAAGTAATATCCAAGAGTAACCATGTCTGAAAAACACCCTCAATTGACTCTCTGAACAAACTGTAGTGGCGTTCGCGGCACACCTAGAGTGCTTACCCCTAACACAACAAAGTACAACACACATTGACAAATTACACACATACGGACACATGGAACCCACCACCTATTCGTATTATATTCCCCTGATGAACCTCCCAGTATTCGTAAATTTTCCACACCACGCTTTTTATATGGCAACCGGTAATCGGAGATATAGCACTATAATAAGCTGCAACGTAAAGGCCACATGACATTATCTGGTCCCCGTGTACGTAACATTTATATATGGTAGAGAAATTGAAGTCACGTACGGGCCTTGTTGCGGTAATCCCAAGTAAGTAAAAGAAAAAGCTGTTCAACAGAATTGAACTTTACATGACCCTTTATGAACGTTGTCAACGTAATGATAATGGTATTTCTACAGCGCTATTGAAACTATATGGCGAATTACGAAAACAACTTGCAGTCAAGTTTCTATCACTTATATTCATAACTCACAAATCAGTTTGATTCCATGATTGGCGAATGCCATAAAGAATAGTACACTTCTACATCACTCATGGTCCACTGACAGACTAATGAGATTGCATACTTGAAGAGTTATAGCGACCATTTTAACTTAATTGCGCAAACTCGAGCATTTACTGTACAGTAAATGAAATACAGAAGACGTCTTCTGTATCAATAATTTTAAAAGAAAAGTGAACAGAATACACAGACTAAGTATTACTTATTAAAATGTAATGAACGGCCATATACACACATGTAACCATTTGAGTAACATAAAATAGATATTTATTTTCAATTAAATTCATCTGTATTTTTAGTGCGCCCGACTTCTTATTAAAGGGCCCAATGATTGCAAGCACATTACTGTACTAGCCGCCTTTCTTTAGTGGGCCCGATGGTAGCCTATATACAGAAGGGGAAGTCCAAGAGGATCTAGATGATTATCTATTGGGTCCCTAATAGCACATGGCGCATGTTTCGTTTACGTTTAATATCAATACACGCCAATTCAGCGGACTGATGACGACGTGGTTAGTGTTTCATTACAAAAAGTTGTCAGACTAGGCGGCAGTGGCGGAGCTAGGGTTATTGGTCAGGGGGGTCGAGAATGGTCTGTAGGGGCGCTTTCGACACTATCTAAGCGGAGCGCCACCACAGGTTGGCGCGGAGCGTACAGAATTTTTTTTTTTTGAGTAAAGATACTCCCTAGATCGCCGGAAATTACCCTTTCCGGGCCTCGCTAATTTGCAGATAAACGAAGAATAAATAGGTGTCATCGCAAACAAAATGTGACAAATGTCAATAGGCAGATGAGAGCGCAATAAAAAAGTCAATAATCGCGAATAAGTAAAAAGTGTTAAAAAGCTGAAAAGGGCGCCAGCAGTTCATTTGAGTCCGTCAGGGGAGGGGGGCATCCGCCCTGACTGTATGGACGCTCCGCTACTGCTATAGGCGGCCGTATAGGCTGGGTTCAGTTTCGTGAACTATGAACTGTGCGCTATTGCACTTTTAGAAAACAACTCGGGAATGTCACGGTGGTTTCCCGCAGCATGACTGAAACACAGTGTACACAGCTTCGTGAATGGCTGATGATAATGATCATAATTAAGGGAAGTTTATTTCAACTTTCAAGGGTAAAACTATTTCAAGGGAATAAAGCCTTTTGGATAAAATTATTAGAGCTAAAAGCGTCAGTGACAAAAAAGTCACCCATGCACGACATTCTTAATTAATTAAGCATCTTTTTTCCCAGATTCTTGGAATACTTTAGATGACTAGATTTGCTATAGGAATGGGCTTTGGATAACTGCCAACAATGTTAGCATGCTACATAATTATGGCCATTAAATAAACTCGACAGAAACTTAGGAACTGACGCATATCATCAAATTTGCAGCATGACAGTATTATCAGTTCATTGAAAGCCAGAGTCACCAATGTAGCCTGCAAATATAACACTGCCGTGGTAAAAATGTTGGGCTTTGACCAATGGCGTGTACATGATTTTAAAATGTGGCGGTGGGGGTGGGGGTGGGGGGGGGGGTAGGGGGAAAGCCAAATTCCCCGACTGATTAAGGTAAGGGCCTGAACCTTAATGGGAGGGTCGGAGGCGAATGAAGGATTTTATAACGGAGGGGGTGCTACCTGTGTTTATTGAAGCCATCTCCTATGTAGGCCCGGGGGTTCTGGTTTGTCTTTCAGAAGATAAGAAGAAAAATTAGATGTTAAATGGTACATTCTGAGGCATATTTAGACTATACATCAGGTCTATAAGTAGCAGGCTCAACCAGTGGCGGACTGGGCACACGGGCATTTGGGCAATGCCGGGTGGGCCGGTGGCCCGGTGGGCCGATGGGCTGCCAAAGCAGATATATAGAAGTTTTCAAGTGGCATATCCTATACCCACCACATGATAACTTAGATTTTAGCCTGTCATGGCACTTGCAAATTTTGAGCTAGAAGAGGAGCAAGTTTAGCATACTGAACCCCAACCCTTCTATCTGCTCGCTCGAAGTAATATCAACTTAACAAAATAGTTCTAAATGGTTTATGTTACCTTCATTCCTCCTTATTTTCACACCATTTGTACATTAAATTATGCTATTTGACATAAAGGCAGAGAAAAGAATGATGGTAACTGATAATATTCTAGAACAAGCAGTGGCGGACTGGCCACACGCGCATTTGGGCAATGCCCAGTGGGCCGGTGGCCCGGTGGGCCGGTGGGCTGGCGAGCCTGGTAGAAATTACAGCCCATTTTCACGGTAGTTAATAGAATGCAGACGGGCTGTGTAGAAATATATTTTTAACTGTGGGAATCAGCTCATGAAATCACCATGGAGTAAGTCTGTTAGTTCGTAACAAACTTGAACGTGCTATTGGCAATCCGTCCGTGCTAATGGATTTTATTTAGGTTTTTTTTCCATATTTTTCAAGCATGTTGTCACAAAATGCTTGAAAAACTAAATAAAATCCAGTTTAAAACATATATTTTTGTCTATTTTTGTTTTACGTTCTTAACTTTTCTCAGTTTAACTTGGGAAA